>JAMLFY010000005.1:14001259-14070116 GCA_030441495.1 Dalbergia oliveri | reverse complement strand
TTTATAGTTTCGTGGTATCTTTTGCAATTATGTCTTGTTTCCATGTTTAAATTCAAATTTTGTGTTGTGTTTTGTTGCTTTCTTTTAGTCTTTGCTAGGTTTAAATAAAGAGAGTTTGGTTAGTTCACGATTCAATTTGGTCACACACACTTTTTGATTCACAGTTGGCAACTTGCTAGAATGTGAGACATCAATTTCCTTTTTGAGCAATGAGTATGAGATTAATTGGATGTTGAATGACTGATTGGATTACCTGTGAGCTCTTCGAGCCTAATTGGTGATTGCATAATCTTGATCACTCTCATTTCCCTTCCTGTGTGCACACTAGCATTGCTTGTCATTCTAGAACTTGCCTAATTCTTTTTCAAAGCTTTTTCAACACATTTCATGACATGTGTGTGATTGAGGCATTCTCTTTATTTTCTTTAACCATCCTTATAAGCCTACCCATGTGCATGAACCCTTGCATCCCTTTTGAGCCTTAACACCTTTTCTTTCTCTTAACCAACCCATCATCCCCATAAATGAAAAACAATGGAAAATACCCAACTTAAGTCTAGAATCATTGGTGGGGTGTTGTTGTGCTAGAAACTAAGTGTGGGGAGAGCCTTGTGAATCAACTGTGGTGAATTAAAGTGCCGCATGTGAGTAATTGGTGAATTGGTGAAAGTTTGTGGTTACTCAAAAAAAAAAAAAATCCAATTCAAAGTCAAAATTAAGCCACCAATTCACAATTACTTTGAATAAAAGTTGTAACTCTTAGCTTAAGGATACACTGCAAAGCATTTCTTGTGGAACCACCATTTGTTTGATTTAGGCTTTCCACTCACAATTCCCTCATGTATGCACACATCCTTGTTTTCCCTAGACTTGAGTTTAGTTCGCTTACCCCAAATTTTTCCTTCCCTTGACCTTGACCTTGCTACAACCCGAATAAGACCTCTTGATGCATGTCTATAATTGTGTTTGAACCGTGGTGATTAAGATGAAAGGAAAGCTTATGGAAGGCATTGCATTGTAAAGTGTTTGAGTGTTGCATTTCCACACACACTTGAAGTGGAAAGAGAAACATACCCATGTGAGAACCCAATCCATTAATTCACATTCTGATTTGATCCATGCTTGTTTGAAGCTCTCTATGGATGATTGAATTGTCATTTTTCTTTTTTGCTTTTTGGTGCTTGTAAGTGTGACTTTCTAATTCTTTAGCTGCCAAACTCCATTCCTTTGCTCTCTCTTCTCTCTTCCTTTTCATAATTTTCATTAGACTTTTTTTTTTCTCTACGCTTCTTTGCATGAGGACATGCAAGTACTAAGTGTAGGGGAGTTGATAAACTCTTTTTTTGTATATATTTTTCATTTTACACTCCTTTGCAATCTTTTTAGTTTAATTCTCATAGGTTTTGTTAGTTTTTATACCTTTTCCCTCCATGCACTTAATTTTGTTTTGTGACTTTTAAGTAGTGACTTATGCACAATTTTTGAATTTATATTTCTCATTATACCTCTTTGTCCTACAGAGTGGATCGTAGTCACTTGAAGAGTATTCTTTGGTAGTGCACACTAGAGTGGAGCTTGGAGCAAGTGGAAGATAGAGTGAGAGGGCTTGGATTGAAGAGTCAAACCAAACAACCTCACTGCAGTGAGCATTGCGCTCAGCGAGCATGGAAGTCAAGATCGAGCCAGAATTTAAGACAACCTCGCTAGCTTAACATCACTCACTGGAGCGATCTGAAGCGCGTCAGTGGAGAATATCAAGCCCGTTCGCTGCAGCAAACATCCAGGCGTTACAAGAGTTATCTGGACGAACCTGAAAGTTTCATTTTATAATTTTGACTCACTTAGGCCCCTTTTTAGAAAATTTGAGGATGATGCAAGGCGGAAATGCGAAACCGAGGCACTTCTTGCCAAATTAGGAAAGAACCCTAGGTTTGAGAGCTCTCATTCTTCCTTCTTCTTCTTCTTCCTTCTTCTTCTTCTTCCTCCTCTCCATCAAGAACACTATACATTCACGTTAAGTAATTTTATGCAGTTTTCATTTCAGATTTCGCTTATTCACTTTGTTCTCAGGTTGTAATCCTCTCATGGAGGAGAGTTTGTTTGCTAGCTGAAGGGATTCAAGAGCTACGTTGTTTTGAAACATTGTTGAAATTTAATACAAGAGTTTGGTGTAGTTCTCTTTTCCTTTGTGTTTTCTCTTCTATTTGTGTTTATTGATTCATATGCATGAATAGGTTAGGTGCTGTTTGGGTATGTAAGCATGATTTGCAAGCATATTTGAACAGTTTGTTGATTGAATGCATGTTAATTGATTGATTAGCAAGTATTTAATTAACCAAGGGAATTGAGATAGCTCTTGATTGAGGGTTGGACTATGGAAATTGGTTTTGTAATTGGTTCATATATTTATATGTTGTGATTGCGATCATTTGAATGTATGTGCTATACGTCATCCTTTAGTTGATTGACTTTAAGGAGAATTGCTAGCTAATTGTGTGATTGCATGGTTAGTACATGGTCCCGCATCAAGCGCTCATTATTTGTTATGTTGATGATTAACATTCCCTAGCTTGAGAATCCCTTAGGTTAGCTTCCTTTTGGATTATTGTCAATTTCATTACTTGTTATTACATTGTTATTTTTGATGCAACAAACCCCCCCCCCCATTTTACTCTAGCTAATTAGTTCAGCTTCCTGTGAGACGACCCGAGTTGCATTCCACTATCTAGGTGTTTGTTGCAATCCGATTGGGAATTTAATTTCCTTTATTAAACTTGGTGACAACGGCACGTCAGGTTTCATTATGAAAAAGGTGTACATGCATAGGTCCAGTTTTAATTTCCCAAATCCTATTATCCGAAGTGGGTTTCTTTTAGCATGAGTCTTAATGGTATGAATGCGCAGATAATCTATGTATGCATGGCAATGCTTAAGCATGACAGTCACGTACTCAACATAAATCACTTAATCATAAACACCAATGGAACAACCACAAAACATATGCATGTGCGTCTTTTACTTTAACATATTTGAACTCTTCGAGTTCCTTTCTTAACCTTTTCTTTTCCATTTTTCCACTTTTCCACCCTCATCGTAGCCACCAAAAATCCATCCAACATGCCGCCCAAGCGATTTTCACATAGCCACCAAAACTCCAAATACACCCATCGCCTAGGAATGAGCTCATCCTAACTAGCCGTCGCTAGATTTATGCGGGAAAAATAGAGGGAATCACATCTCTTTCTTGGATCACCCCATACAACCCTTCACTCGGGAAGTCATAATGGGATCATTTCCTCATTAACATGTTTCTTTTCTTGGATCACCCGTACAACCCTTAACTTGGGAAGTCATAATGGGATCATTTTGACTTTATCATAACTTGTATGGATGCAACATGAGCAAACCACCATAGAACATCATACAACATATCCTCTATTTCATGTCTCATATTCTCATGCATTTAAACATAGCGTACCACATCATCATAGCAACATGCCACACATCCATACATTCCCATACTCATGGCATTTAGAACATGCACATACATCAAAACAATACTCACTCGATCTCATTCTCACATTGCACCTCCTTATCTTAAGATATTATGTTTAGCCCTTACGGGTCTTAAACTTGTGTTCTAATTATCCTAGCACTCATTATAAATCTTTATAACACCCAAGGGATCATTACTTACAATTCTCACTAAGATTTATGTTCACTAATATATTCAAACAGCATTGCATCACTTAGGCAGAAAATGATCATACGCTTAAGGTTAGAATCTCCGCTTTTTACCATTTTTAAGTTCCGTCTTCGCTAAGGCTCCATAATCAACTCCTAAACCAATTATGAGGGATTCCTACACATATCCACTAATTATAAACTATTTTTCTTAAGTTCAATTATGCCGGACTAGAATTTACAATTCTTAAGTGTTCTAGAATTCTCATTTTAAATCCTTTCTAATTACTTATTCTTTCCTAACTTCCTAAATCGTTCCTTGCTTCACTCAAACATAATTTTACACATTTTAACACCATAAAACATAATTTATACAGTGGCCAATTGCATCATGCAAAACCGAAAACATAAGCATCATACAATCACATAATTTCATGATTTGAAAGCATATAAGTTGCTAGTTTCTCTTGGAATCATTTTAATAACTCAAAACTCATTTAGAAACCAATTAAACTCATTAAAAACCCATAAATACATGTTAGGTCAGTAGCTAAATTATTTAGGTTGAGAAATGGATTTAAAACATAAAACTTTGTCCTTAACATTCTTTGAGTACACCTAAGCTTAGAAAAATTCCAAGACTTAGACTATGGGCACTTATAATTAGATGAACTCATCTCAAGTCCATCATCATTATCACAAGGCCAAAATGGCATTCTTGAAATGCCTCCATTTTCTAAAACTTTATGCAAGATACTTGGGCAAGTCTTTGAGCTCTAGGATATTTAAGTGATGGCATAAACTTAAACATGATATGCACTTGTTTTATTCTTCATTAGAAAATAAAGTGAGAGCATAAAATAAATATGAGATGCAACCTTGTTATTATCTTTAAGGATTAAGTGATGACTTGAAATATAAACATGAAATGCAAGCTTGGAATTTAAACATGATAATGCAAGTTCATTTAGTTATTCTTGAGAGTTTAGTGATGACATCAAAATAAACATGCTATGCAAGGCATAAATATAAACATGTATGCAACACATTTTATCTTGACTAGAACTCTTACAAGACTTTAAAGGAACATTATAACCTTAACCCAATATGTATCTTAACAACATAAAGTGAGCTTTAGAGTTCTTAACACCAAGTCTTCAAAGAAGCCTTTGGTTTGAACTTCATCATCAAGCTCAAGAAAATATACACAAAACTCAACACTTTGTCTAAACAAGCATACTATAACTAAGTCATATTCTTTATTTTATTGCTCATGGGCTTCAATCTAGAGTAAAACTCTTAGAACAACCGACCAACTTTAAGGTTGGCAAGGGTAAGCTTAGAGCTCTTTAAAAACATACAATTAATTTTCTTAACAAAACTTTTGTGATCTACTTAACATTTTTAGCAAACTTTGTTCAAACAAAGGAAAAGGAAACCGAAACCATTCAAGGAAAAAGGAAAAGAAAACCAAAACCTTTGAAAAAAAGAAAGGAAATTCAAAAATGAAAAAGGAAAACACAAGCATGTATGGTCCAAGACCAAGTTGTTTCAAGCTTTAGAGGTTTCTCACATGACATCAACAAGTCATTATCTTGAAACCTCATCATCAAGCTAAATTTTTTCTCAAGAATAGGCCTCATGGCCGAAAAGGAAAGGAAGAGAGAAAGAGTTTTGAACCAAGAGGAAACTAGAACTTTTCTTGAAGAAAACAAGCAAAACTTTGAAAACAACCCCTACCTAAAGAAGTCTTGAAAGAAATGAAAGAAAGCTTGGATCCTTGATGAAATGAGAAGACAAAATCTTCTCTTGGATGGCAATAAGGATTCGGCCAAGGGAGAACACAAGGAAGATGGATTTTCCTTGAAAAAGCAAGCTTGGAAATGGAAAGGTTTGGTGTTTGAGAGGTGATTTGAGGTGGGGAATGGTGGTTCAAGGTTGTTTGTGGTGGTGGAAAGCCTTCCTTGATGGTGGAGGAAAAAGAACAAGATGAAGAGAAAATTAGAAGAAGAGAGAAAATGCAAGAAAGCTTAAACTTAGGAAAACTTCTAAAGTGTAACCAAGTTCTCAATGCTTGGTATTTATAGAAAATTTTCAACATTGAGGCTGATTTGGGAGGAGGATGGCCAAAGGTTTCTTGGCCTTTGGAGGGAGAAAAATATCTTCAAAGCTTGTCATTCAAAGGCATGGTTAAAGGTATGGCTAGGCATGGGCAAGGCATGGCTTAAGGCATGGTCTTTGGAGTGAAATAAACTCAACATGTTATGGAAATTGGGGCATGAATTCGGCCAACATATCAGCCAAGGGGAGGAGGATGTTTTGCTCATGTAATTTGTGGGTTAATGATGTGTTTAGGTGTTTCTTTGATTAAGGTTTTGATTAGGAATTTGTAAGAAAGTGTTTAGGTGAGGTAATGGCTAATTAAGGTTGTCAAGACTTGATTAGGAGAGTGATCTTGCTAGATTAATAATTTAAAATCATTCTTTTGGTCAAATGAGGTATGGCACAATTCCTTAATTTAAGGAATTGGAGAGAAAAACACTATTCAAGATTCCATGACTAGGAATCTTGAATTAAAGAATGCAATTAGAGTTTAACTAAGCAATCTTAGGTCCTAATTAACCTTAATAAATTATTTTGACTCTAGATTAATTATCAAAATAAATTAATCTTCGATTAGAGCCTAATTTGCTTAGGTTTGCTTAATTGCGTCATTAGACACACTGTACACTGTTATAGGGGCAAAATGGTAATTTCGCACTAAAACCCCACCTCCAGGCCCAACTAATATCAAATACCACTTAAAAACATCATTCCAAACTTCCTAGAAAAGTTCTAGGCTCAAATGGCACCTTTTACCCGTGTAAAACACAGGAGGGTATTTTGGTCATTTTGAGCCGAAAGTTCAGAAAACGAGATTTTCACCTTGATATCAAATGTAACAGATATAATCCCCTTCAAACATTGAGTTGACCCATTCGAGGACTTGGGCGACGTCCTCCAATTCCGAGTAAAAATGACCTTAGGGGCATTTTGATCATTTGTACTCTAAGAAAAAATTTGAGCGTTAGGAGATCTTCAGACGCCTTTGAACTTATATGGTCATTTGTGGATCATTCCATACTTGAAATGATCAACAATATTTTTTTTTTCATAATAAATCTTTAAGTTATAGATACCTTTATCTCATTTGCGAGAAGTTTGAATCACTAAACATGTTTAAGGTATTTAAGGATTATATTGAGAATCAAGGTAAAGGCATTAAGGTTATCAAATTTTACAACGGTAGTTAATGCTATGGTAGATATGATGGATTATGTGAACAATGTCCAAAATCATTTGCTAAATCCTTGGAGGAATATAGTGTCGTCTCATAGTATACCATGTTGGATGCTATTTTACCATGAATGGTGTCTGTTAGATAGAAAAGTAGGCGTTAGAAGATATAGTATAAAGTATGATAATTCATACTATCCTACCAATATCACTCTGGAAGAGGCATTAAAAGTTGCAGCCAATATCCTTAATCGAGTTCCAACAAAAGTAGTGACCAAAACTCCTTATGAATTATGGACGGAAAAATTTTCAGGATAAAGAATTTACACATTTGGAGTTGTCCAATTGAGGCAAGGCCTTATAGGCCAACTGAAAAGAAAATGGACTAAGGAAGTGGTCAGTGGCTACTTAGTTTGGATAGTTTGTATGGTCTCGGGTATAAGTTTTTTGATCCCACAATTAGATCAACATTTGAGATAGGAATGTTAGTTTTTGGAGGATATTGAGTTTGGGGAGAAATAAGGTTAGAAACAATGTTAAAAATTTTCCAAATAAAGATCAACAAGATATTCTTGTAAATAAACTCAATAACCTCAAGAACAAATGCCACTAAGAAAATCCACTACAGAAAGGAGAAGTGCGGTTTCTTAATTGTATCATGATTCTCGAGAACAAAAGGAAGATAATGGACTGGTGGAAGAAAATTCAATCAAATTCCATCATACCATGAAAAGTACTAACTCTCAATTGTGGATTGAAGCTAAAAGGGAATAAATTTAGTCAATGAAACACAATAATATTTGGGAACTCATCCCATTACCTAAAGATTTGAATCTCATTGGTTGTAAATGAATATTTAAAATCAATAGAGATTTGAGAGTAATGTGGAGAAATATAAGGCATGTCATGTTGCAAAAGATTTCACTCAAAAGGAAGGCATGAATTAAGAAGAGACTTTCTTTGAAGATTTTATAGAAAGACTCTATTAAGACAATAATGGAATTTGTGGATTATTTTGATTCAAGTTACCTTTGTATTGAGAAATGCAAAGAATTTGGTTTGTAAATTAAAGTGATCCATTTGTGAGCTTAACTAAGTTCCTGTTAACGGATTACAAATTTCAGCCAATTGTTATCCCGTTTGTTTTAAGATAGATAGGGTTCATTATTGTATCTCCAAAGTTTAGGGGAGTACATACATTATTTGGTTTTATGTGTCAATGACATACTGCTTGCCAATTATAATTTAGTTTACATAAGAAAACTATATCAAAACAATTTGAAATACAAATCTACGGACATCTCTTTTATATTAGGGATTTAGATGCATCGAGATTGCTCTTGATGTATTCTTGGATTGTCATAGAAGAGCTGTATTGAGAAGGTAGTTAAGAAAATTGGCATGTAGGATTGCAAATTAGAATACACTCTTATGACTAAGGGAGACATGTTTATTCTCAATTTATGCCCTTAAAATGATTTTTTAAATTAAAGAAATATAGAAGATTTTCTATGCTTTCGCAATCAGAATTATAATGTATGCTCAATTTTGTACATGTTTGGATATTGTGTACACTGTTGGGAGGTTAGGCAGATATTTTGGTAATGCGGTAATGGATGATAGTCAAATAGATCTTGTATTATCTTCAAAGAACAAAACATCGCATACTCACATGTGGGAAGTCGGATAAAGTTAGAGATCATTGGGTATTCAAGCTTCAACTTTGCTGGATGCAAAGGTGATTATAGATCTTTTTAAGTCATAATTATATACTTGTTGGAAGAACAATATTTGAAAGAATGTTAAGCAGATACTCATTGTTTTTCTAGTAAAGTAATTGTGTTTAAAGCTTATTATGAGGCATCCAATCATACAATATGGTTGTGAAATTTTGTCACAAGACTGCACATTGTAGATGAAATTGAAACACAACTTAAGTTATTTTTTACAATATTTTAGTAGCCATATATATTAAGAGGAGTAGAGAGTGATAAAACTGTATATAGAGCATATTAGCATAAAATTTATGATTGCGGATCCGCTTACTAAGGGACTAACACCAAGGTCTTTCATGAGTATATTGCTCATATGGGTGTGATATCTATAATACTAATATTCAAGACTCATTCTAGGGAAATTTTTACAAGTGTCGCTCATAAAGCGACTTATGGCCCACAATTTTTATAACCTTGATTATTAATTATTTTTTCATAAAAATTACCTTCATATCTCTTTCATTAATACAACATAAATATTTCACATTAAATATTAGATTTTAAACTATTACAATTCTTAATTTAAATGATATAGCTTATCAAAATCTATAATACTAATGGACAAGACTCATTTGATGGAAAGTTTTAGGTGTCACTTCCAAGAGAAACCCTAAATTGCATAATTTGAATAATTAAAAATCATAACTTTAATTATTATATATAATTAAAATATCATTGAAGATTATTATTAATTAATATGGGTCTATGATTTTGGAATGTGAATTCAATTTTGAATTTATATGGTATATATGGAATGTGATTTCTATTAAAAAATGGAAGGTGTATTATAAGTTAATATAATTAATTTCAAATTCAAATTTAATGTACATTCTTTTGATATATGTAGTATTTAATATCAATTATCATTTATATTCATTTTTATGTGATTTCAAAAATATTATTTCACTCAATTTATTCTCATATTTCTTATCATAAAAATTCACTTTATATTTGAATTTCATTTTCAAGAATCCTTTATATCTTTTCATTAAACAATTTCTTATCTTCCCTCATCCATGTCTTTTCTAATTTTTATTTTGATTATTCTCATACATGTTTTTTTTTTGTGGGATGAACAATGAGCAAAGAAGTTTTCTTCTTGGTAGTGTTGACAACAATCATCCTAGTCCTTAGCAAGAGAGCTACATAAATTACCTATTGAAAGTAGAATATTGTGATTAGAATAGAAATAAAGGTTTGGGCCATAGGAATTAGTGAGGCATAATCATTTTTCATTTGTCTTTGTAACCACTATTCTAAACCACAATTTATCTCATTCTTCTTCTTAAGTTTGAATTTTTATATCTCCCTCTTCTTTTCCATTCTTTATTAGTTATTTGAATCTTTTCAATTATGTTATTGATCTTGATTTTATTTTTCATACATGAGAATTTAGCATTTGATTGAATCTTGATTTGGTTTTTTTCTTTTAATTGATAGGGAACAACTCATTGGAAAAACAATAATAATTTATTTGAACAATATAGTGAAGGCTTTTATGCTCAAAATTGATGCCAAGCTTGAGATAATGGAGCTCTCTTATAGTGTCAGGGACAAGTGAGAACAAGATGAATCATTACTTGTGATTTGCATTCTTAGTAAATTAAAGGATATATCTATGGTTGCTTTGACTTTGTTATTGACCTCTTTCATGTTACAATTTGTTTATTTTCTACCATCGATGTGTAACTGTGATGAATGATTTTCACTTGAAATTTGTGATAGAGATTATATGTTGACTAAATTAAACCATTTGTTTGTCTTTTTCTTTCCTGCCCATCACATATTTTAAATTTTAAAAGACATAATCTTATTGAAACACAATCTTATTGAAACACTTTTTTCTAATGAGCATATTACATATAAATGTCAATTACTAATTGAATTCAAAATCATATTAAGATAACATTGTGAGTATAGAAACATAGATCAAACATGTTATTTGTATAAAGCTGACAATAATTTATAAATTAATGCACATTTATTTCTGTATGAATAATAATAATAATATGTTATATTGCTATCAATATTTGAATTTTTATTTAAAAAATTGAATACTAATTAATAGTGAATAAATATCAATTTGTATATATTTGATCTAGACTATCATTTCCAATCAAATAAATAATGTTTAAAACCAATCAAATCACTATATCGTGAAATAAATTATGGTATAATATTAATTAATAATATTAATATTTAATAATCATTTCATAAAAAGTTTTCCATGTGTTATTCATAGTCATTTAGGTCCCACTATTTCCTAATCTTTCTATTTAAAGTAAACTTTTGAATTTAAATTACATTTTAATCATTAATTATTTTTCCTAATTATACTTTAATATCTATCTTCTACTAACATAATATAAATACTCTATGTTGAATATTATATTACTAATCAATTTGACATTTTTTTAGCATTTCAAATATTACAAATCTTAATTTGGGGAGGTGTTCCAATCTATTGTTCAGATTTTGTTACAAATTGGATGTTTGATATTTTATTGAAAGTAATTTTCCAACCAATACACTATTTAGTGGATTATGCCGGATAATATGGGTTACACACTACTTTAATGGTCCAAACACTATAATTATAATAATTGGTTTATTATGTAGCGATTGTTCAAAACCGATACATTACTTCAACATTTTAAATCTTTTTCTTAATTAATATATATTGTACTATAATATCTCTATGTACTTTACTTGAAATTGAAAAATTATTATTCCATTTATATTTAATTATATTAATAATCTAATTTTACATGGGCATAATTAGGGGAAATGAAATTCAATTGATAACAATAAGAAGATGTTTTTATATAAGAATCAATCATAACATTCAAAATTTGTTGATATATTTATAAACATTAATAGATATTCATTGATTATTTTTTCAATATATATATATTGTGATCTTATAATAAATCATTTTTATACTTTGATTATAACTTATAAACAATATTATTTAATATGCACTTTACATAGGTAATAGTAAATGTGTACATCATGAACCAAAAAAAAAAAAAGATTCATTACATCATGTTATACACAATTTACATTATATGAGAAGAAAAAGAAATTTGTTATAAGTTTTAAAGTAGAATCCTATTTTAACCCATAAAAGATATCTATGGTATTGCATTAATTATTTAAAGATTTTTGTCACCACATAAGTCCTATTAGAGTTTCCATATATAGTTAAATTTAAATAAAAAATATGAGAAATGTTATATAGTAAGCAAATATTGCCAGAATATTTCATAAAAATCTTGTTGGATGCTTAATGGATTTCTAGATTATACCACTTTAATTTTGTTATAATTACCATATTATTTTTTAACAATTAAATTTTAGATTTTTTTTTTGCTTTCTAGAACTCTTTTTTTTCATTTTTAAAATCCCTCTAGACCAAGATTAGGGACGGGGACAAAGAAAATTGGGTCACAAGGACATGGAATGGGAAGGTTGATTATGCTATTTAATTCACATAGAGCTAAGATAGGAAGTAAGAATAATTATATAATTTGCTTGGAACACAAAAATATTATACATTTTGTAAGAAGTGGGGAAAATAAGTAGGAAGGTTAAATAGTTTTTCTTGAGCATGAATAAAAGTAAGAGATTGCAGAGTTTGTATAGATAAGAAGCTAAAAATAAAAATACTATACAAATTTAATCAATTGTTATTGATTTTATATTAATTTTATTAATTTAGCTAATAATGTTTATTTATATATTGTTAAATTTAATAATCTATAATTTATCTATAATCTATCTATCTATAATACAAATATTTCAGAACTATAGAAAAAGTTTTAGGTGTCGAAAAATGATTTAGGGCCCACAGTTTTAAGAAGTTAATCATTAATTTTTTTTTAAAAATTAAAACTATAATTATGACATATTATTATAATATCATTGACAATCATCAGTATTTAATAATAGGATTACACTATGAAAATTAAATATAATTAAAACTTATCAATATTTAATTAAATCTATAATACTAATATTCAACACTCCTTTGGGTTTTTAGATGTAGCTTCCAGTAATTTAGAGGCCACAAATTGCATAACTTTAATAATTAATATTTTTTAAAAAATTATAATCATAATTATTATATATTGTTAGTTTACTATCATTGATTTGTATAATTTCAATATCATAATAATTATTTTTAATATCTGGGCAATTTATGCTGAAATGTACATGGCGAAAATATTGTACATTATTTTGATAACCTTATATATTAAAATTATTTAAAATAATTAGTTATAAATAAATTAAATAAATAATCAAAAGTAATTTTAAATTATATATTTTATTTTTTAAAATATAAATTTTTGAAAGAAATTTAAATCAGATATGTTATGTTACTTTACTTATACGCTCTTAATTATCAATTAATTAATTAATATATAATATTGATTAATCACTATATAATTTTTGTACCTATTGATAAAATGATAACATACACACACACACACACCTTCATATGATCCATTATATTTAAATCAATATATTTGTTAATTTATAATATTTTTTATGAACTAGAAATTCAGCCTTAATATACTAAAATAAGGTAAATAACTCATTATATAATAAAAATATTCACTATGATTATTTATTAGTTTTATCTTATAATTCTTTTAGTATCTTTATTGGTTATTTTTGTTTTAGCCTTTTTTTAGTATTATATTTATGGTCTCATAGTTAGTTATCACTTTTATATAATGATATTTATAAAAAAACAAAAAGAGAATTTTAAAAATATTTATAAAGATAAAAAATAAATTTTAATATTTATAAAAGTCAAATACATATTTTAATATATTTATATAGGGCTTAAATTTAAAATGACATACCAAGTAGTTTAGAAATTATAATTTCCTCATTTAATGTAAAATTGAGTCTTATTTATCAAGCTAACGAAATTTTAAGTTGTTTCAAATTATCCTTAAAAAATAATAAATTCATTTGCTAAGTTTATTGAAAACCATTTGTTTTTCATTTTGGAAGCTTAATATATGAATAGAATTTATCAAAAATTTCTCATACATTTCCTAAACAATGAATTTATTGAAGGTATAAAGGAAATTGTTGAGTTAGCGTGGAAATCAGTTAAGGAATCTCTTTGTTACATTATTAGTGACAAACACAATGAGCATGCCACAATTTGTATGGGAGCATGTTTGGAACTTTAAGAAGATGAAATCTTATATGACCAAATAAGTATATTAAGGAATTAATATAGGTTTTAAATTGTAATTTAAATTTTTTATCAATGATTTTAATATTATATTTCCAAATTTTAAAGACAAATATTGCATTTTTTAGAATAAGTTGTGAGTTTCATAATGTCATACAAAAAACTTTTTATTTTTTGTATATCTTTTTATCCCAAATTCATAGCTAAAGAATTTATTTTTAATTGAAATTGAAAAATTATTTAATTCAAATGAAAGGTATTTGAAAGAGTTTAAGTCCATGTCATACCAAAATGATTCTCCACTCAATTAATTTCAAAATCATCTTTTAGCTGAAGAGCTAGAATATGACAAAGTAATTATCTGATGATATTAAAGGGTACTTATCTTCAATGAATGAAACTCAGAAAATAATTTATGATAATATAATAGACTCAATAACCAGTGAGAAATGAAGTTTTTATTTTGTATATGGTTATGGAGGAACTTGAAAAATATTCATTTAGAGAATATTTGCTAAAATGATGCAGAAAGAAATGAAGTGTAATTGAAATCATGTAAATTAAATTTATTCATTATTTCTCATTAATTAGAAAGTATATTTTTATGTTTTATAAATTAAATATTTTAATTTACTAAAAATATGTAAATGGTTAAGATGATTAAAAAATTTATCGAAGCAGGTATCTGGATTAGCTGAAAAAGAGGATGAGAAAAGATTTAGTCTTCATGAGAACGGACCAGTCACCGTTTGTTAAATGAAATAAGGACAATGAATAAGGTCTCTACCCCAAGAAAATATGACAATTTCCCATTTATATAAATTATTTATTTATATATATATATATAAAAGAAAATCTTAGCACACATTTATTTTTTTAATTATCTTTATTGAATTTACATTATGTATATATTTTCATTTTTAATTTGGATTATATTGCATTAGTACTATTTGTTACTCCATTCCTTTCAAAATATCTATCAATTATGGACAAACAAAGATATTAAGAAAGATAATAAATGACATCGGTAATTGAGTAAAATATAGTGAATATACTAATATATCCCTACATATTAATTAATATAGCACACTAATATTAAATGGAATGTTTTTAAAATGTGAAATTAATTAGGGGTAGTTATCGAAGAAAAAAATTAATGCTTTATTAAAACGCAACATTGCAGATATTTTGAAATATGAAGTTGTCTAAAATTAGACAAATATTCTATAAGGGAATGAGCATTATGCATATTTATGTTTCGAATATCAAAATATTTTTTAATTTTTTTGAAATTATTTTAATAAATCCACAAATATTGTATATGGATTCAAATTCTTGTGAGAAATAAGGAATAGGAACCTTGATGGGGATGAGAATGGAAACGAAGGACAAAATTCTAAACGAGGACAAGGTGTGGGAGGCATATCCCGTATCTCATAGATATTTATCGTCATCCATATTAATGATATATGATATTGTAAATATATCCACTTATATTTTATTCCATTATTCATCAATTTCAACTATTGAAACGTGCAAAATTTTCATAAAATAGGTTTTTTATTGTTAGTTAAAGGTCATCTATTAAGATTTTCTCAACCTTACAAATATGATATTCAAAATAAGATATAAAATGGAATGACACATTTCAGATCCATACTCATTTGTATTTTGTTCATTTATTTAATTATTTACCGTTAACTCACTTTCAAAATAAATTTATATACTCAATTTTCTATAAGATGTATTTAAATAAACTCCTATTCATTTTAAATAATGGTTAATAAATTATTTTTCATTATTATCCTTGCATTACACGGGTCAAACGACTAGTCATTTTATATGATATGTTGTGTTAGTGGAAGTATGCATTTAGATGCTCATATATTTTAGACAAACCTTAAGTTTATAGATATTTTCTGTAGAAATAAAATTTTTGGTTTTGTTTTTCACTCTGACCTATATTGTATAGGATCTCATAAGGAATAAGGTTGAACCTGTTGGAAATACATATGTTAGATCACATTACATGCAATTTCCATCTACACATCCATGCTTGATCTATGTCATTTGATTGTGTTGATATATGTGACCATTGATGGATTTAGTTACGATACATGTAATGAAAGTCGCCTAATCCTATATTAACATAATTGATGGACGAGATTGTTGGGAGATGTTTTGATCATGACAACAAATTTAGAGCTCATAAAGTTACAATTTAATATGCAATTTGTGTATATATACGTACGTCCAAGTGGGAGATTGTAAAAATCTATGGACTTGTATATAATCGTATATTGTGTGCTATCATAAAGTTTGGCCCAAATTAGAGTGATCTGATAAAGACAAGTTAATGGGCCTAATAATCTTGTTAAGTATGCGCTTATTATGTGTAGATACCATGATTACCCAGTTATTAATTTTATGATGAGCTGAATTAGAAACTATGGTTTACATCAAAAAGGGAGAGCTGTCATCTCTGAAGGATGCCCATTAACTTGGAAGATCAATAATCACATGTCCAAATACCAGACAATTCCTATGGATGTTCAACTACGCTTTAGCATCTAATCTTTCAATTTTCTTGATGATTTAACATGGATGATCTTGGAATTATAAAGAACTAAATTTCTAACTACAGCAGCTATAGCAAGCAAACCAATCTCTAAAGCACCTAATCTTTCTCCAAATGTTTATCCCTGTCGTTGACTAATACTTTTAGATGAACTACAAAATCATAAATTATCAATTACAACAAAGCAATGAACAAAGCCTCTGTAGAGACTAGAAGAGTTCCTAGTGTGATGCATCGTGCTTCTTATTAGAAAATGATTTGTTTCCTCTTCATTCTATATATCTTCTTTAAAACGGATGAATTTTTTTTTTTTTATAACAATGACTAAATCATTAATAGAAATGATTATAAATGAATGAAATGGATTTAATTGATGCAGCTGAATGATAGGGAATGCTAACATATGTTAAGGAAGGCTAATGGGAGACTGTTACAGTGATATTGTTAATTTCATTTTAATTTGAAATTTCAAAGCGTGGAGAGTAAATGCTGATTGATCTATTTTTTGGGTACTTAATAATTGCAGTATTTTTTACATGGGATTAAATTAAATGCTAACTGCAATTTATAATGTCGATTGCATTTTATTTTATTTTTTTTTTGGGTCCATAAGTCTATTTTGCATGGAATTAAATGCTGATTATTGTCTATTTTACACACACACATATAATCAATGAATGCAAATAAAAGGAGTATCAGTCAACACTCTTGCTATCTGTCACCATCAATGGGAATGCAAATGCTGATGAAAGTGTTTGCTTCGTGGAGGAAAAAATCAAATTGAAGATTGTTAGAAATGTTTTTTAAAATAATATAAAATACAAACATATCAATGTGTCCACTGCAAAGAATGAAATAAAAGCTATTTGCTTATATGGGAGAAGCTTGCTTAGTTATAGGCTCAAGGAACTCTTATAGTACCTTAACCATCGTTATAACAACTATAGCAAGCAAGCAAATCTCTGAAACACCTAATCTTTTGGCAAATGTTTAGATTATTGCATCTTTCTCCATATCAAGTCCCTATCATCGCCTAATACTTTTTGATGAACTACAAAATCATAAATCATCAATTCAACAAAGCAATGAACAAAGCCTCTATAGAGAATAGAAGAGTTCCTAGTGTGGTGCATCTTGCCTCTAATTACAAAATGATTTGTTTCCTCTTCTATATATCTTCTTTAAAACATATGATTTTTTTTTGTAACAATGACTAAATCATTAATATAAATTATTATATATGAATGAAATGGATTTAATTGATGTATCTAAATGATAGGGAATGCTAACGTATGTTAAGGAAGGCTAATGGGAGACTGTTACGGTAATATTATTAATTTCATTTCAATTTGAAATTTCAAAGCGTGGAGAGTAAATGTTGATTGATCTATTTTTTGGGATATAATAATTGCTGTATTTTTTACATGGGATTAAATTAAATGCTGACCGCAATTTATAATGCTGATTGTATTTTGTTTTTTCGGTGCATAATTGCAGTCAATTTTGCATGGAATTAAATGCTGATTACAGTCTATTTTACACACACACTAGAAGTTTTTTTTTTTATAAATGTTAAATAAATAGTTAAATTAAGCTATTGTAAAGATTAAAAGTGACATATGATTAGAATACAAAAAATGGATCAATAGTAATTGCATTTCAATAGTAATTACATTGAGGAAGTTCATTGAAAACTTCATTGTAGACTACATTTTTAGTATAGTCCTTATATTTGTCATCTTTCTCAAGTATGAGAATTTTGAGCCCTTTTGGTGAAGTCGCTCTTGATAATGCCACATATAACTGTCCATAACAAAATACAGGTTTAGGCAAATATAAACCCACATGGTTCAATGATTGGCCTTGACTTTTGTTTATTGTCATTGCAGCAAACCTTTATGGGAAATTGTTTCCTTCGCAAGATGAAAGGCCACTTTGAGTCCTTTGCTGTCAACACTATTCATGGAATGAGTACCTTTGCACCAATATTACTTTTTGAAACAACTTTTGCTTCTATGATCCAATCTCCTAAGTTCACAATAAGTAGTCTTGTCCCATTGCACATTCCCAATGCGGGATTTAAGTTTCTAGCAACATAACTGGCATCCCTTCTTTTAGTTGTAAACAATGAGTTGGGAACCCAGGAAAATTTAAAGTATTCAAAAATTCTCCTGGATACATAAGCTCTTGTTCTACTATGTTATCAGTTGCTTTGTCAATCTCATCTGAGCTTCTATATTGTTTTGTTTGCCCATCAATCATATTGAAAATATAACCATTTATTTCATCAACGGTGTCATTTAAAGGAGTCAATATTGCTCTTTGTCTAAGATATTCTTCATCCCATATGTGTTGTTGTAAATCTGGATATGTGCTGTCAACTATTTGTTTGAGTGGATCATCAAGGCTTAAGAAGATATTGTATTGGTATTTTTGTCCATGTAGGAAGGTCTTCTCCATCTATGGTTATTGTTGGTATTTTTCCATCACCAACTTGTAGGAGCCATTCATTAAATTCACGTGCTGATGAATTTACTGGACCTGAAGTTGAAGTGTCACTAACTCTCATACTTTTTGTCAGCATAAAGATTGTACAGTGATCCCACAAATAAGATTTGTTTATACATGCCTGAACTATGTCCTGCTTTGGCCTTGTGGTTTTACGGGTAAATTTGCCTAAAATCTCCACCAAGAAGCATGGTCTTTCCTCCAAATGGACTCACAGCTTTGTCTCGATTTCTATAGCCAACAATGTCTTTAAGTGTCCTATCAAGTGCCTCAAAAGCCAATCTCTTTATCATCGGTGCCTCATCCCAAATAATGAGGTCTGTTTGAAGTATTAGTTGAGCAAGTTGAGTGTTTTGCTTAATTGAGCATGTAGTATCTTCAAAAACATCTAATGGTATTTGAAATCTACTATGAGCTCGTTCTACCTTTTGGAAGTAGTAATGATGCAATACCTATATAATTGTAAACAAAATCAAGCATAAGTAAATACTTAGTCAAATGAAAGTAAACGTGAGACATAATTAAAATGTAAAAAACTTTTAGGATAATACCTTTTAATTTTTTTCAATTTTAGTTGTTAAGATTTGAAAAAATGTTGAGTGAAAAGAAACTATTAGTTACCTGATGAAGCAATAGCAAGCACAATTCGTTTCTCTGCCCTCAATTTTGCAATGATAGTCTTGTAGAGAAAAGTCTTTCCAATGCCTCCATGACCATAGACAAAGTAAAATCCTCCTATATTAGTAGACACAGCATGGATAACGTCATTGTATATTTGTCTTTGTTGCTCATTCAGGAATGGGTGACACCTGTCATGCTCCTGTGTAAGGTCTTCAACATTATAGTTAAGTTCTTCTCTGATAAGTCTATTATCCATTGCTTCACAGATGATCTATCTGGTAAAGGCAGTCATTAAAATTGGAAAGCTCTTTCCATTCTTGATCAATATCTTTTCAATTTCAATCAAGCAATATGATTGGATCTGCGATTAGCGAGTTGTAAATCAAAGTGATGAAATAACCTTCTTTTGTTAGAGAATATCATCAGACAACAAATTCCAATTATTTTCCCACAATTGCTTGAGATCTGCTACTTCACCAAAAAGAAGAATAGTGACAAATAATTCTCTCAATTGAGAAGCTGTAGCCCAATGGCTTGCTTCATTCAAAGCATCATTCCACTCTTTGTCATCATTCAAAAGGCCAAAGCATAACATACTTCTTTGAAAGTTTTGTGTGTCACATGGCCCACTGTCCTGATCTCTTCATAGTTTTCCCTTAATGATATTCAACAAAATTCTTAAGTAATATCTTTCATCTGATATTGAATAAAGTGAAGTAATATTTTAAAATTCAAATGAAAGTGAATATTAATTTCAATTATGATGTTAACATATTAAATAATTAGTATTAAAATATTTAAATTGGCTATTTTGTAGTAAATATAATATTTTATTTTTGTAATTATAATTTTGAGAATTAATCTACTTAAAGTTTAAACACTCTTAAATTTTTTTTAAAAGAAAAATATTTTAACTTATATAATAGTTATGTTTAGAGTAATAAGTAACCGTAACATCTTTTAAAAAATAATATAATGTAAATTAATATATTTAACCTATCCCTAATCTCTTTAAAAGAGCTTAAAAAAGGAATAATAAATCTACCATAATCATATTCATCTTTTATCTTCCAAATTTATAAGGTTAAAATATAAATTATTGCATTAGTTTCATTGAAAAATGTATAATAAATTTAAAACAAATTTAAAAAATTGTAAAGCCATAGTTTTTACCTGATGTTGGGTGAGCATAAAAGATTCATCCAATTGTTTTGCCAGCCTCTTGGTTTCCATTTCTTATTTCTTTCATCCCAAACAAATTTTGTTGGGAATTCAGAATACGTTAGCAAGCGTGCTTCAGAATTAATTGAATTCATATTCATCAATTCCGTGAACATAGTTTGTTGTATTCCTTCTCTTCTAATGACCGATGACAAATGCTCTGAAATCTAGAGTAACTGAGTTTTCCTCTGGTAAATGAAAGATCAATCGCATAATTGATGGAGTTCTATAATGTATATCAAAATTGTAAATTCTCCAAGAGGCTTCACATGCTGAGACATATCTGTAATTAGTGAAGATTTAAGAACAAAGTTATAATAATGTATACTATTATTAGAGAGTTATATAAAGACGGAAATAATTAGATATTTTTAGATGAGAAAAACTTATTTGACTTTATTCTCTATTATATACAGTATATTTATATAAATATATAATAATACATATAAAAACATGTGATGTTGTCCAATGCAAGTTAAATTAAGGAAAACTCTATAATAATATATATTAACTAAAAGTGTTTTTAAAATATAACAAAAAAACAAATGTCAGCCAATGCAAAGTAAATTAATAGACAAAGTCTGATGAAGTACTATATTATTAAAATTTGTTATTAATATGATTCACACAACTAAGATGGTACAAAATAAATGATATAACATGTTAATTTTTTATTTTATTTTTTGGTTTTGAAGAGTTACCTGCAATCCAAGTATGTTTTGATCTCATCAACATGTCTTATCTCTGATGAATTTGTTATATGTTGTTGTGAAACATTTTCTTCTATTAGAATTGTTGCTCTATCCGGACCTTTGTAGAGATACTTGAAGAGATACTTTATCGCCTTAGACTTATTGCACCATTCCACATTCAAATGAGCTTGAAATGCGAGTAACAAATGTCAATTATATGGAACAACAAATCGATTGTCCAAGTTGATATCTCCTTTTTTCACATGTCTTCCATTGTCCCTCCTTCTATAGGTTGGATAGCCATCCCTATCTATGGTTGTTTCAGTGCTAAATCTTTTTGGATAATTTCTAATGCAATAACCGTCAACCATGCAAGGTGCATTTTTGCTTGTTGATCCACATGGGCCATGGATCATGAATTGTGCTACAACATTGTATGCTTCTAGGTCATCCTCTTCTGATGGCAACTCTGCTGAAATTATTTTATCTATATCTTGTGTTGTTGGCAACTTATTATTTTGGTGAAGCCATAGAAGAATGTGAGCATGAGGTAAGCCTCTTTTTTGAAACTCTATTGTATATATTGCTACAAAAGATAAAAAGATAGTGAAGGAATGATAAATATAGTCAATGGTGTTAAAGAGTAATGTGTGTGTGTGTGTGTATAGTAAAATAAGATCAAAATACATCATACCTGATATTACTTGGCCAAAATACTGCCCTTCAACTATGTATTTCATTAGTTGATCAAGTTTCATCTTGAATACTCGGTCTTAATATCAGGCCTATCATCAATAGATTGTCCTGAACTTCATCAAGCATATATTGCATCTCGGGCCATTTTGGATTGGCAGTAAATGTTATGAAAATATCAGGATTGCCAAAAGTTCTACATATGGCCATAGCATCTTGATAATTCTGAACCATGTATCGAGGTCCGCCTATAAAAGAAGAGGGTAATACAATTCTTTTACCAGTTGCAGCTATGGTATCTCCACGAACTATTGCATCACAAACATTCTTGTATAGCTCTGTGCTAGCTGATTTTGTCTAATCCATCTCAATCGATCTTCTTTGTTAGATGTGTACACATATGAGAGTCTTTGCTTCTAATCTTCTTTGTTGCAATGAATATGCATAATATTCTCTCATTGTCAAATTGCCTCGTCTTGTTCTATTTTTCCCATTATTATGAGAATATAGGATGTCCAAGTGAAATCCATCTTCACCATAGGGAAATAATAGTGGATATTGCATTGCCATGAAGGAAGGATGCAACTCACTTATTCTCGGAGTCCATCTATTTTATGCTCTATCACTATATCTCTCCTTTCATTAGATTGACCAAAATCTCCAATAATAAGACCAGCAATTTCCGGTAGGTCTACTATATTTTCGTGATTCTCCTATCTCATACCAAATAGTCTAATGCATAGATTTTTGCTATCAGGTGCAGATAATCTATCTCTTGCCATTCTAAAAACTTGGGCAATTGGATTATGCATGTCAAGCATTTCTTTCAACATTTGAACAATATTTTCATCTACATTTTCTGCTATTTGTCCATTGTTTAAGGAACACAACCGATTTTGGACTTCATTTTCTGTATCATGTACATAAAGTTGTGAGAACTTAGGTTGCTTACCTTCTATTGGTATGAGTCCTCCAATCCTGTGGTAATTCTGACCAAAAATTCTATAGACATATGGACTTGTCGTGAGTTGACGTGTTATCCATTTTTGCCCCCATAGATGTGAAAGCAAACATAGAATTATATGCCCGTATTTTTCTCTAAACTTGATTGAACGATGACCCCCATCATAACTCAAAAGATTCTTCAAAGTCTCTGGTGGTTCTTGTAAGCTTGGAAGTTTAACTTTTCCTTGCTGCAGCAAAGTGAATATTTTGGTTTTCTTGGTCGATGTGGTTTATCTATTCTCTCCTCATACCACATAGAGCTCCCACAATTTTCACATTGATATTTTGGTTGGCCAAGATCCAAGTAATTTGGATTATTACTTGCATTTTTTAAGGAGTGTCACATTGGATTTGGTACCTTTTTTATTTGTTGAAGTAAGTTTGTTTATACTAACCAATTGGATGGTGATGAAGTCTTGAATGTGAACTTTGAGTATTTGTGTCGTTGAGTTCACTTGTTTGACATTCTCCTCTTACTTGGACAGGTTCAATTGACACATTCATGTCTTCTGAAAAGATTAAAGCAAAATAACTACTTATTTTAATTTGGATGGAAATTTTGTTCAATGTCTTGAACTTTTGCAATTTTGAGGTAACATAATGTGAGTATGAGTAGAAATATTATTGGTAGTTAAGTATTTTGTGATAAGATTACTATATTTAAGTCCATACATTCTGAACAGATGGTAAGTCCGCAAAAAGATTGTATTTTTCCATTTGGTAAAATGGTCTTATGTGATTGAAGTTGGATGCCATGAGCAATTTCTGCAAAGGTTTTGGAGCTTCCATTGTGACCTGCAATATTTTTTTAAAATTGATAGAAATGAAAAATGATATAGTTTGAATCAATAAATTTAACGAACTGTCATTGCAAGAAAGTAATATTCATAATTTATAAACTAAGTTATTCATGTTTATGTGTATATATATATAAAGTAAGATAAATAATGAGAAATATTAAATAAATAAATAGTGTTTGATGAAATTCAAATATAATAATAATAATAGTTGAACAAATCTTTGTCTTTCTCTATTTCTTTTGCTGTAGAAGTCATTGCAACAATATTTCAACAATATATAGTATTGCTGGGAATTTCCAAAATAGTTGTAATTAAGGATGATGCATTTAAAAATAAATTAATTTTAACCAATAGCATATAATTAATACCACAAATTTATTAAAAAAACTAATCCCAAAAAGAATAGAAATAATGTGTCAGAGTAATTTTTAAAATTAAAAATATGATTTGAATTAGCAATTTATTGTAATTTGTAAAATACTAAATTTTAATCTCTAACTTTTATAAGATTAATAATAGCGAAACTATACTAATCTGTCAACTCATGATAATGTATATTTACGGGTTAAAAAGTAGAAATATTTACAATTTATAAAGCAAGTTGTTCATGTTCATCAATATAAAGCAAAAGAAAAGTAAATAATTAAAAATATTAAGTAAATAAACAGTGTTTGACATTTCTTTGTAAGTAAATATAATTACATGGTGAATTTAAGTATAATAATAATAATAATAATTGAACTAACCTCTTTCTTTCTCCATTTCTTTAGCCATAGAAGTCATTGCAGCAATATTTCAGCATCTACTGAATATATAATACTGCTGAGAATTGCCCAAATAGTTGTAATTAAGGATGATGCATTAAAAAATAAATTAATTTTAACAAATAGCAGATAATTAATACCATAAAGTTATTAACAAAAAAATAAATCGTGAAGTAATAAAAATAATGTGAGAGTAACTTTTTAAATCACAAAAATGATATGAATTAACAATTTATTGTAATTTATAAGATATTAAATTTTAATCTCCAAATTTTAACCTATGTGTTTCTCCATTTCTTTGGTCATAGAAGTTATTGAACAAATATTTAAGCTTTATGGATTATAGAGTATTGCTGAGAATTTCCAAAATAGTTCTATTTAAAGATGATGCATTACAAAAAATAATTTTAACAAATAATAGACTATTAGTACAACAAAGTTATTAAAAAAAAATAATGATCCTAGATAGGTTAAAAGTAATGTGTAGATACAAAAATGATTTAAATTAAGATTAATATTTGTAAAACTATATTAATTTCTCAGCTCATGAT
The DNA here is from genome assembly GCA_030441495.1 of Dalbergia oliveri. Taxonomy (NCBI): domain Eukaryota; kingdom Viridiplantae; phylum Streptophyta; class Magnoliopsida; order Fabales; family Fabaceae; genus Dalbergia; species Dalbergia oliveri. Next base: position 14,044,733 of record JAMLFY010000005.1, on the reverse strand, counting down.
AATGTATATTTGCGGTTTAAATTTTTATCATTAATTTCCTTAAAATTATGATGCATTTGTATTATCGTATTTTTGTCATGAAAAATTATATAATATAAAGATGTGATTTAAGTTATAACTTATAAAAACATTGATAGAAAATAACTTTTAACTAATAAGAATTTTTAAAAAAAATTTAACGTACAATTAAAATAAAATTCAAAATAAATTTTCATATTATAATAATACTTGTGAAAATATAATATTTTCTTCATCCATATATGTCAATCTTTCTTTGTATTTTTAAATGTTGAAGCTAAATTTTTTGTTAACTAAATAAATTGTTTTAAACATTTAAATTTTCTTTTTATATACAATTTGTCATGTAGAAAGATTTCAGTATACTTCAACGTGCCTATAAGTAATGAATTATTACACAGAGATAATTGATGAATAAGTTAAAGATAGAAGCCTAAAGTAAATAGTGCCTAGAATTTTTAACCTTTTTAAACTGCATATTATATGATGACATTTTAGTAGAGTTAAACTAACCTGTAGTTTTCTATATTTCATTCGTTGTAGAAGCTATTGCACCTTCCTGGTTGTGTGTGGGGAATATATAGTACACCTTACAATTTAGAAAATAATTCAAATTAAGGATGTCTCATTAAAGGAACATTGATTTTTAACATATATGAGAATAATAATCTTATAAAGCTATAAAAAGAAGGTGAAAATAAAAACAAAAACAAATATTTGTAAAAATTAAGAAGAGTTAAATTAGCATTTGCTGTCACTTGATAAAAGTAAGATTAGAACGGAAAAAAAATATTCATAGTATAAGAATATATATGGAAAATACAATGCTTGAATTGTCCATTTATATAATTTTTTCTTAAAAATAATTCGTTAATTAAACATTTGTGTTTTTTAAACTCTTTCCATTTGCAAATCTACATAAAATTAAGTTGTGCAAAAAGATAATTGTTTTGTAAATAATAGAGAAATATTTTGTATGTAATTGCTCAACTTTAACATGAAATAAGAAATAAAAGTACAAAAGCAAGTGTTGAAAGAAAAGAAATTACCTGGCAAAAGGAAATTTGATGATGCAATCATCAACTTTAAATGTGGAGAAGGCAATCTTGGTTAGCCCAAAAGTATGATACTCTCTGGTAGAAAGTGCTGCATACCATGGATTCTAGATTCCAATGAAAAATATTAAAATTAAGTTGTTGCAAAAGATTGAATAAAAATATCACTCTATTATTTAATAGTCTGAAAATAATATACCATTAACAGAATAAAAATTGAATAATCTTATGTTTCTAAGTTATTTAATAAATATTTAGTGACGTATACATATTATTAGATTAGATAATTTTTATAAATATTATTAGATAATTTTTTTAATAAATATTTGATAAATAATATTTTTTATTATACATTAAATATTTTGAAAAATCATTTAACTAACAAATGGAATTCATATATAATGTTTAAACTTAAAAACACAATCTAAATTAAAATATTTAAAAGTAGAGATTAAAAGGAAAATAAATGAACTTTATACTATAAGGGGTTAAAAAATTGAATAATTTAAAAGATAATTTATCACCTATAAATTAATAGTCTAAAAATAATATACCATTAATAGAATAAACATTGAATAATCTTACATTTCTAAGTTTTAATTAATTACGGCAACAATTTTGAGGATTTGAATATTGATTTAGTCATAAATAAAATTTTTTGTTATACATTAAATATTTTAAAAAAGCATTTAACTAACAAATGGAATACATATATAGCATTTAAACTTAAAAACACAATCTAAATTAAAACATTTAAAAGTAGAGATTAAAAGGAAAATAAATGAATTTTAAGTACTATTCTTAAAATTAGGATTTGCTATCACTTGATAAAAGTAAGATTAGAATGGAAAAAAATATATTCATAGTGTAAGAATATATATGGAAATTACAATGCTTGAATTGTCCATTTATATAATTTTTTCTTCAAAAATAATTCGTTAATTAAACATTTGTGTTTTTTTAAACTCTTTCCATTTGCAAATCTACATTAAATGAAGTTGTGCCAAAAGATAATTATGTTGTCAATAATAGAGTAATATTTTGTATGGAATTTTTTAACTTTAACATGAAATAAGAAATAAAAGTAGAAAAGCAAGTGTTGAAAGAAAATAAATTACCTTGCAAAAGGAAAGAAGATGATGGAATTGTCAATTTTAAATGTGGAGAAGGCACTTTTGTTAGTCCAAGGAGTAATATACTCTTTGGTAGAAAGTGCTGCGCATCATGGATTCTAGATTCCCAATTAAAAAGATTAAAATTAAGCTGTGGCTAAAAATAATTGTGTTGTAAATAATATAGTGATATTTTGTATAGAATTTTCCAACTTTAACATGAAATAAGAAATGAAAGTACAAAAGCAAGTGCTAAAAGAAAAGAAATTACCTTGTGAAAGGAAAGAATATGATGGAATAATCAATTTTAAAGATGAAAAAGGCACTTTTGGTTAATCCAAATAGTATGATACTTTTTGGTAGAGAGTGCTGCACACCATGGAACCTAAATTCCGAATGGAAAACTTTAGAGGTTAAAACATAGAGAATTTGTGTACCTTAGCTTTGCAATGTGTTTGTGTTTTTTCAAAAATATTCAGAGAACAATTAGTTCAATCTCTATGGTTGAATATATATATAATAGTAGAAAGTTCTATATAATTGCAGTTACAAAATTCTAAAAGACAATATATCACCTATGAATTAATATTCTAAAAATAATATGCCATTAACAGAATAAAAATTAAATAATATGCCTATAAACTAAACGTAAGATTTGTAATATTTTGTAATGGAATTAAGAAGACATTTATTACATTAATATTTGATGTATTCAACATACTATTTACACGTTGAAATGGCACCTTGATTACCACAATTCCAGAATGGCCTTCCATTAGCTTTGCCAGCTGTATCAATTAAATCCAATTCATCCATTTTACTATCAATTAAATCCAATTCATTAGTTTTAAAGAAGATAGAAGTAGAATCAAATTATATATATATATATATATATATATATATATATATATATATGTGTGTGTGTGTGTGTGTGTGTGTGTGTGTGTATCTTCAATGCATAAAGCATTTATTATATTACCCTTTCAATTACATAATATAATATCATATATGAATATCATCTATTTCCCTAAATCATGGGTTATTGTTTTTGGGATGATCAAGTGATAAAAAAAATATGTATACATAAATTATTTGAAATAATAGTAATACTAATTAAAACGTAAAGTACGTTACGTTCTCTTCATTGTTATTAAAAAAATTTGTCTCTTTTAATTATCTTTTCATTAATTATCTTTAAATTACAATTCATGTGTAACATTTGCGTTATTGTGCTTATGCGTATCTCACCATAATTATTTGCTTTAATGTTATGGTAATCAATGGATAATTAATTATCCCTTCATTAATTATCTTTTAATTACAATTTATGTGTAACATTTGCGTTAATTGGTGCTCTATGAGTATCTCACTATAATTATTTGCTTTAATGTTATGGTAATCAAGGGATAAATTCATTAATTAATATATGGAAATGAAAATACTTTTAATGTTTCACATTTTTTTACAGGAATCTTTAACGTTGTAATAATTTTTTTTTTGGGGTAACAACATTATATATAATCAATTTGCTTTAACGTTATACTTAATTACAAAATTTCTTACTTCTATTTAAAAGGTTAGTATAATTATTTAAAAGCATACTTCTATTTAGTTTCCATTTTACATATATGTTTGAAATTAGAAAAATGAAGATGTATACAAAAGAATTATTTTTATTGGCCAAAACCAAAAAAGTTTTTTTTTTTTTGGTGACAGGAAGTATTTCTAACAATATTAATCTTTTATCTTTGAATAACATCATTTTTTTATTTGAATTTCTAGAATTAAATGCTTATGTTTTTTGAAAAGTGTAAAATTAAATTTATTCAATTTTATTTGCAAATCAATCATATTTTATAATTAAAATTAAATTTAATTTGTTATAATTGCATAACAACAATATTTAATTTTATTGTATAAAATAATATCAATTTTTCATTTTTGAATTAAATTGGATAATAATTTAAATAATTATGCTAATGTGTTATCTCATACTGGTCTATTTTTTTGTCTTTAAAATTAATTTGCACAGTATTATAATTTTAAAATTTAATTTTTTTAAAGCAGAATACAAAATATTTTGACGTTTGATTGTTGAATAGCCAAGTTTAAAGGAATAAGTGATTCTAACATTCTGAAGAAAAATTACTCTTATACTGGTCTATTGTTTTTATCTTTAAAATTAATTTGCACAATATTAAAATTTTAAAATTTAATTTTTTTAAAAGCAGAATACAAAATATTTTGATGTTTGATTGTTGAATAGCCAAGTTTAAACGAATAAGTGATTCTAACATTCTCAAGAAAAATTAATTTCACGTGATATTTTATTTATATTATATTTTTTAATTTTATTAGGTTAAATTTAAATTATAAAATTAATATTTTAGATCATTATGACTTTGTTTTTGTCACGTGATTGTTCATAACTACTTAGATTAATTTTTTTAAAAATAAAACTAAATTTATCTTTAGATCAGACAAAATATTTTATTTTTTAAATTATTTAATTGATTAAAATTTTAGATGAGACAAAATATTTTTATTTTTTAAATTATCTAATTGATTAAAATTATATATATGTTATTAAAAATAGTTGGCAACTTCTGTCATTTGATTGTTGATAACTACTTAGATTAATTTTTTAAAAAATAAAACTAAATTTATCTTTAGATTAGACAAAATGCATTCTGTAATCATCACACAAAAGCTAGCAATAAATTAAATTAAACCATATTTTATGCGTTGGAATTTTTTTCCTGATTAAGCCCAAAAAGCAATAAGTAAACATAATTATCATAACGTATGTGTTGGAAAATTGTTTCAATATGACTCTAAACCCAATAAGAAAATTTTAATAATTATAACGTATTTAATTTTAATTATATCGTATGTGCTGGAATGTGCCAAAAAAGAAGAGGAATCAAATGATTAAAAAGAAGCATTAATTTGTCTAAAATTATAATGCTTGAATCGTCCATTTATATAATTTTTTCTTTAAAAATAATTTGTAATTAAACATTCGTGTTTTTTAAAACTCTTTCCATTTGCAAATCAATATAAAATGAAGTTGTGTCAAAAGATAATTGTGATGTAAATAATAGTAATATTTTGTATGAAATTTTGCAATTTTAGCATAAAATAAGAAATAAAATGATTAAAAATTACGGAATATTTGCAAGATCCATCAATGAAAAAAAACCTATACTTTCCTTTTTACATTGCCATAATTTAAGCAATTAAAAATGATTGAATATTTGCTAGATTCATCACCTTAAAAAAAGCCTACACCTTCTTTTTACATTACTATAATAATTTTAGCAATTGAAGATTACTAAATGATTGCAAGATCCATCATTAAAAACAATATATAAAATGAACGCAGTGACCCCTCAACTCCATATACAACTACTATACAAAGATAAAGATATTTTTCCATAACATAAATCCATTTAATTTTTTTGGTTGTTACAGTATACTTAAAATTGGTTATTATGAGATTTATTTATTGCATTTCATTTTCAAAATTAATACATTGGTCCAAACTATAAATTATAGCCTTCAACTATGTTATGATATGTATACAACTCTTTTTACTATCCGATTGAGTTACTATATACAATAGATATGACATTCAAATCATGCACTATAAATATAATAATATATTTTATATTTTATTGTAATTGTAATTACATATTTATATATAGTATAGCAATAAATGCTTTCTACAATGAAGAATATAAAATAAATCCTACGCTTTCCTTTTTACATTACCATAATTTCAGGAATTAAAATTACTAATTGTTTGCAGGATATATGGATAATGTGGTACTTAATTTTGATTTGGTCATAAATAATATTTTTATTATACATTAATTATTTTAAAAACCATTTAACTAACAAATGGAATACATATATATCGTTTAAACACAATCTAAATTAAAACATTTAAAAGTAGAGATTAAAAGGAAAAAAAATATGAACACTGTTCTTGTAAAATTGTATTAATAAAACTCAAAATTTTATGGATATAAATAGTGATAATTAATTATATATTTTTTAATAAAGATTTAGTGATGTGTATATATTATTGGATAATTTTTATAACAATTTTTAAATTTTAATTGATAGTGTAGGAGAATTTGAGTAGACAGAAAAGAAATACATAACATGAAATACTAATACTAATTTAAGAGAGACATCGTCATTGTTTCCACAAACTTCAAAATGTTCATTACAAAAGATTCACTAAACAATCTTAAAAATACTGCTACAATTTTATTTGTCAATCTTCTAAATCTTGCAAGGGCTCTTCTTCATTGGGATGTTATTGTTCATCATCATATTGTAGCCTGAAAAGTTATAAAATTTCATAAGATTTAACATATTTATTGAAAGTCATTTATAAACTAATATGTGTCATACCTTAATCTTCTCTTCTTTTTTGTTGACTCTGAAGATTCATTTGAGGAGTTGGTTATTTGTAAGGTGTTTTCTATTGGTGGAACATTTGAATTTTCTATCTTATCTTCCTTCTCCAGCTACATTAACACAAAAAAAGTTTAATTTAAAATTTTAAAATTATATTATCAATTTTCAATTAAAAATTATTACCTTTGATTTTGTATTGTTGCAACACTTGAATTTTCTCCTTCTCTTCCTTCTCTAACTGCATTAATACCACAAATTTAATTCAATTTTTATGTTACAAAAAATTTTTACCTTCACTTTGGGCTTCAAAATTTTATTTGCAGTGAAACTTTGCCTCCCATGACTCTCAAAATAAGTGCTCATTTTCACTTCAAAGATATGAGAAGAACCTATAATTTTAAGGAGTTGTGGAGGTAGGTTCAACTCTTCCATATTTGCCTATATTAAATAAACTCACAAATAAATAAGTAGTTTAATTTTTTTAATTATACCATGACAAAGTCAGATTATTAAAATTAATATTTATTTAACTTCTTACACTTTCAAATAAAACATAGATTAAATTAACTTAACTTGTGCTAATTGTTCAGCTACTTCATCAAATAAAACAAATATTGTTGAATCTGGAGAATCTTTGACATCAAGCTCTAAACGAAACCTTCCATGCAATATATATAATCAAATAAGACAATAAATACTAACATAAAGATTAAACTAACATGGTGACAATATGTAGTATTATACTTATATATTGAACAATTATTACCTTGTCATTGGGTACTCAACTCTTGTTGCAAAAATCACAATTGAAATTTGTAGATAACTTTGAAACCTTTCTTTTGCAATGAGGGCAAGAAACATAATACCAGCGTTTCTAAGCAAAATATCATCTATAGTTGCGACACAGCAATAAGTAGCATTCTGGATTTGAAGAAAAAATTTAAAAATTGTTATCTCTATTTACAAAAGGAATTAAAATGAATAAATTTACAAATAGAAAAGTTACCGTATTAGTCTTTGCAGTTCCCATACACAAAATTTCAGATATGGTCTTTATATTATCGAACTTAGAAGGACTCTCTAACTTTGTGATGTCAATGCTATCAGGTAAATTTAAATTTGGAGAATCCTATAATGATGCATTAATATAATAAAATGTTTAATTATAAGTCAAAATATTTAAAATTATTACCATATTAAGAAATACCCAAAAAAAAAACCATACTTCAATGATTGTTTGAGCTCATTAGCTTTTGGTATGTCTATGTTGACATAAATCTTAGTTGAACTTGACGAAGAAATAGACAATTCACCTCCAATTTGAAAACACATTTTTAATAAAGTATATAATTTGGCGGAGCTATATGATTGCATGTGTGTGATCATAAATCATAATACCTCCATATTCCTTAATTATTGTGGACGAAAAAATGACAATATTGACTTTAGAATCTTGAGAAATATTGGTCTTCATTTGCTCTTGAAATAATGCAACATATTCATCCCAAATGGTTACTTTCACTTTGTTTCCCTTGTAAAGATTATTTGGAATATTAGTATATAATTAGTACATGATATCAGATAATACAAGCAATGATGGAATATTCTTAGAACCTAATCTTTGAGTTAAGAGTCTGAAAGAATGTGCCCATTTTTTACCTCATATCTTGCAAACGAATAGTCAACGTGTCAACATTTCCTTCAGCTGTTGTCTTTTCTTCAATTGGCTTTACACCAACCATAACTCCAATCACATCTGTTGGTTTTGAATTTAAAAAGAGATGTGTAATATATATTGGCACCAAATTAAACTTATTATTAATAAATTAAAAATCCTTATAAAAACAATACACATAGAAGTGCAAATATAAAGTCACCTGTTACAGCTTTGCCACATCGATGTTGCAAGTCTTTAAAGTTCACAAACTTGAACATGTGATGACGAATTATGTTGTCATCATGGTCAATTTTATTGACCAAAGTAGTAGCATAGAAATGCAACATAAAAGGGTTGTTTTCCACTATTGCATATTTCTCTTTGTTTTTTGATACCACAAAATTTTTAATAGAATATATTTCTCCTTCTTTCAATATATTCTTGAATTTCTGAGTGATATTTTTCCCAATTGAAGCATGTATGCAATTGTTCTAAAAGGAAAAGAATAGAATCAGATAAAAAAATATGGTAAGAATCTATTGATTTACTATTAATTTAGTACACCTATTTATGGAAATATAAATATAAAATGTAAATTATATACAACACACCAAGATGCACGGCGTGATTATTCATGTCATAATTTGTGATATAGAATGACATGAATTTCTCGCCAGCCATGTGCCATTCATTTGTAATGGTTTTAGTCAGTTTAATTGGAATCTAAATTTTCCTTTGATTTTCTCTCGTTAAGTCCATTCGTATACCTTATGTTTGTGCTAAATATTATAGGCCTCTTTGTAAGTATTCACGCACTCTCTGCTGTTTAAACGAAGTACTAAAGATAATTTGGGAACCAAATTTACAATTCTTTAATGGAAAAAGAATAAGATCAAATAAAAGAATATATGTTAATAAATAGTAAAGAAATATGCACAATTAAAAAATTTAAACCTTTTCATCAATAAGGACCATATCTGTGCTAATTAATTCCTTTTTTTCGTATATTTAGAGTGTCCTATAATCGTGAAACACACACTTTTATTTTCCATTCATCAGAACTTGATGATAGATTACTGAGCAATGTAAATTCATCATTGGTTGGTGTCTTCCTCCTAAAAGGTTCATAAAAATGTAAGATTGATTAAAAAATTAATTAAAACAATATGTTGTACTAATTCAAAATAAAATTCACACATACCTGTTCAAGTAGCTCTTCAAACTGCCCATGATAAATTTGATTGGACCTATAGTAAACACTGTGTATTATTAGAATTAGAGTATAAATATACTTTTTTTAGATATTGAAGATATTAATCAAGATAGTGTTGCACACCATGGATCCTAGATTCCCAATGAAAAATTTCAGAGGTTAAAAGATAGAAAATTTGTGTACCTTACGCTTGTACAGTGTTTGTGTTTTTCCAAGGATATTTAGAGAACATTTAGTCCAATCTATGTGGTTGAATATATATAGAATATAGAAAGTTATGCACAATTGCAGTTACAATTGTTTCTAAAAAATGAACAGTCCAATCATGTAGGTGGGACCAAAACAAATTAATTATGACTAATAAACTCTCTTAACATAATTGATTTTTTGGAAGGTCAATGGTTGTTGTAGCCCATGATATTGCTACCATCTGATACTCGAAACGTTGAATTGAATTTTGAATAGTCACCGCACAGCTTCTCCATTAGTTAGGCATTAACCATTGAATCATACCCAATTAATTTCGTTTAACAATTATCCTATTTTGATTTTTATTTTTTGCTCCAAATTAACTAATAATTCAGTTCGCATCCTAATCCTATAGTTTAATTAGGAAGCGTTTACGTCTTTCTGGTCCTCCTCTATTGATAAAAAAGGCTTTGTTGCTGGTCCCTCAATGAACAATAAAGGAAGGCATTAATTCCATAATTCTATTTTAAAATTTTTAAGATAATAAATAGTTGAGCAAAACATATAAAAATATATGATTGAGCATATCAAAATGAAATTTTACAAAGAATAATATTGCATGAAATAAGTAAAAGATCTTAGAAAGAAATAATTTAAGATGGAATTAATTATAAGCATAATTTATTTTAGATTTTTTTAAAAATGATCGAGTATGTAGCTTAAATTTTAAATATAATTGAAAAACTAAAAATTGATTTTTTTGCATAAACTATTTTTTTACGCTTTTAGAAAGAATTAAAAATTGATTTTTCTGAGATTTGATTATTTTTAAAAAATTAAACCAAATATATGATAAACTGTAATGAGAGGACATGGCTGAAAAAATTGGCATAAGGTGGGTATCATGTTGTTTCAGTTTGAAATTTCAAAGAATGAAATTAAATGCATATTGCAATCTAAAATCTACATGAATTAGGTATTATTTTATTTTAGTTTTAATGGTTGCGAATTATTTGATCGAAGATAAGGAAGGCTAATGAGAAAACAAACGGCTAGAGTAAATGCCGTATATTAGTCGCTATTAGATTGAGAAAGTAATGAGACACAATATCTTGCTAATAATAAATAATCAATTAAATAGAAAAATAGAAAGTAATTGAAAGTAACAACTCAAAGAAAATGTCATGGTTATTTATCAAATTTTAATACTTTTAATTTGATTTAATTAGTCATTAATCAAGAATTTTTTTAGTACTTTTTTTTAGCAGCGAAAAAAATCAACAATTTTTTAAATAGAATCATATATTGGTTATCTGTGTATTTAGAATGTCATATATTTATATTATATATGTATTTTAAATGTTATATATATAATGTCAATTAAATAAATTAATAATTATATACAAATTTAGGTTTAATTTTTCAAAGAAAAATGGCCGTCCAATGAGTTCCCATACACAATAGATAACATTCAAATCATGTAGTATAGTACATTTTATTGTAACTGATTGTAATTGTAATTACATAATTTACATATAGCAATAAATGCTACTTGTGGTGAATAAACATAAAAAGCTAGAAACGTTTAGTGCAAACATTCACCAATAATGTTCATAAAAAAATCACTTTTATTATAATGTTCATAAAATAATATTTATATTTATATAGATAATATTTACTTTGTAGTTGGTATGAATTATTTTCTAATCAAATATATTATAATTTTAATCAATTAAATAATTCAAGAATAAAATTATTTTGTATATTTATATTTATATAATAATATTTACTTTGTATTTGCTATGAATTATTTTCTAATAAAATATATTATAATTTTAATCAATTAAATAAATTAAGAATAAAAATATTTTATTCTTTTATTTTATATTCATAAAATTATGAATCTTGTAATATAATTTTATTAGTCCAGTATTTTAAATTGATTAATTTCTAATTTTGATATAATTTTAAGATGTTTTAAGTTAGATTCTATTTTCATATATATTATTTTATTTTTTAAAGTTTTTAATGTTATATGTATTATATTTGTTTTAAGTTTTAGCATCAAATATTCCTGTAAACTAAATGTTCAAAATGAAAAATATTTTTATTTTTATATATCAGTTAAAAAATTTGGCAATGTGTAAAAAAAAATACTAATAATTAATTGTTAAAATCATAGGCTTTAAATGAATTTATCTGATTCATTCTACAAACTATGTAACATAAAAAAGAAGGAATACTGCAGAGATTCAATAATAATTAATTACAAAAAATTTCAGGCTCTAAATGCATTAATATAATTTATTCTACAAAATACGAAATAAGAAATATAATAAAAAGGAAGGTTTTACATTTCATATTAATTCATTCTACAATATATGAAATGTAAAAAGGAAGGTTTAGGTTCAAGTATTGATTGTACAAAGCAGTTTATTTTACACATTACGAAATTTTTTAACTGATATATAAAAATAAAAATATTTTTCATTTTGAACATTTAGTTTACAGGAATATTTGATGCTAAAACTTAAAACAAATATAATACATATAACATTAAAAACTTTAAAAAATAAAATAATATATATGAAAATAGAATCTAAATTAAAATATCTTAAAATTATATCAAAATTAGAAATTAATAAATTTAAAATACTCAACTAATAAAATTATATTACAAAATTCATAATTTTATGAATATAAAATAAAAGAATAAAATATTTTTATTCTTAAATTATTTAATTGATTAAAATTATCATATATTTGATTAGAAAATAATTCATAGCAACTACAAAGTAAATATTATCTATATAAATATAAATATACATTCATACTTTACTTTTTTTTAAAAAATAAATTTATTTTAACATTAGACAAAAAAATTTATTCTTAAATTATTTAATTGATTAAAATTATAATATATTTTATTAGAAAATAATTCATAGCAAATACAAAGTAAATATTATTATATAAATATAAATATACAAAATAATTTTATTCTTCAATTATTTAATTGATTAAAATTATAATATATTTTATTGGAAAATAATTCATAGCAACTACAAAGTAAATATTATCTATATAAATATAAATATACATTCATATTTTACTTTTTTAAATAAAAACTAAATTTATTTTAAGATTAGACAAAAAAATTTATTCTTAAATTATTTAATTGATTAAAATTATAATTATGTGATTAGAAAATAATTCATAGTAACTACAAAGTAAATATTATATATATAAATATAAATATTATTTCTTTATGCATTGTACGTTGATTTCACGTTGAATGCAATAAATGCTTCTTACAGTGAAGATATATATATATATATATATATATATATATATATATATATTGATTGATTCTGACTATGAAATAATCAGTGTCCGGATAATTAATAATCCTAAAAAATTTCAAATATTCGAATATAATTTTGTTTGATAAAAAAATACTAAGACAAAAAATATACTGAGACAAACAACTAAAAACATTTGAAATGTACGTGATGCAGCATGTCCTTGGAGCCACGAGAACAAGCAATCCTAGCCATATATTAATATCTATTTTTCAGTTGATTTGGAAATCATCATCGATAAGTACTAGCAACCCTTGCAATTTCAACCATACGTACCATTCAACTCAAACTAAATAGAGACCACTCATTATCTGATGCTATTCATCATTCTTTCTTCGTAGGCCATTTGTGTGTGTGTCTCTTGTACCACGATTCAAGTGAGGAGCATGATTTATTATGCAAATGAAGAATATAAATTTAGATTGTTTGAATTTTATATAAATAATAAAGATTAAAATATAAAATTATGTGATAATTTTAAATGATTATATGGTTTAAATTTATTTATCTTATTATCATAATGAATCAAAGGTGGTTTATTATGAAAGTGATATAACCATATATGATTATCAGGATTGAAGCCAATTAATGCTCACAAGTTTGATTAAAAAGTTAGATGACTTTATATTTTAATCATAATTATCATAACCAAATCAATTAGCTAATCAATTATTTCAGTTATTGCTGATTCAATCAATTGCCTTAGTTTAACAAATTTAATTAAATAAATATATTAAAATACAAAATAAAAACTATTTGCTTATATTAGGGAGAAGCTTGCTTGGTTATAGGCTCAAGAAACTCTTACATGAATACTTTAACCATCATTACAGCAACTATAGCAAGCAACAAGCCAATCTGTCAAGCACCTAATCTTTCTCCCCAAATGTTTAGATTGTTGCATCTTTCTCGATATCACGTCCTTGATGTCGACTAATACTTTTAGATGAACAAAAAAATAATAAATCATCAATTACAACAAAGCAATGAACAAAATCTCCGTAGAGAATAGAAGAGTTTCTAGTGTGATGCATCTTTCCTCTGATGATTTGTTTCCTCTTCTATATATCTCCTTTAAAACATATGAATTTTTTTTTTTTTTGCAACAATGACCAAATCATTAATAGAAATTATTATAAATGAATGAAATGGAATTGATTGATGTAGCTAAATGATAGGGAATGCTAACGTATGTTAAGGAAGGCTAATGGGAGACTATTACAGTAATATTGTTAATTTCATTTCAATTTGAAATTTCAAAGCGTGGAGAGCAAATGCTGATTGATCTATTTTTTGGATATATAATAATTGCAGTATTTTTTGCATAGGATTAAACTAAATGTTGCTGCAATTTATAATGCTAATTGCATTTTTTTTATGGTGCATAATTATAGTCTATTTTACACACACACACACTTATATATATATATATATATATATATATATATATATATATATTGATATATTGATTCTGACTAAGAAAAAATCAATGTCCGGAAAATAATAATCCTAAAATATTTTAAAAATTCAAATATAATTGTGTTTGATAAAAAAAAATACTAAGACAAAAATACTGAGACAAACAACCAAAAACATTTGAAAAGTAGGTGATGCAGATATCCTCGGAGCCACGAGAACAAGCAATCATAGCCATATATTGAATATCTATTTTTCAGTTAATTTGGAAATCATCATCGATAAATACTAGCAACCCTTGCAACTTCAACCATACGTACCATTCAACTCAAACTAAACAGAGACACTCATTATCTGCTATTCATCATTCTTTCTTCGTAGGCCGTGTGTGTGTGTGTGTGTCTGTCTGTCTCTCGTACCATGGCTGTATCATCTCCCTTTGTAATGTTTAAATTACTCACAACTCAAAAACATTTCATTTTTTGCCAAGTTGCAAAGTCCACACCACCTATCATCTCTTTTATTCCAATTTCGCATTTCCATAAACTTTTAGCATTGGTAAAAAAATTAGAGGCGCCACGAACAAGCAATCCTAGCCATATATTAATATCTATTTTTCAGTTAATTTGGAAATCATCATCGATAAATACTAGCAACCCTTGCATCTTCAACCATACGTACCATTCAACTCGAACTTCGTAGGCCATGTGTGTGTTTGTGTGTGTGTGTGTGTGTGTGAAGTACCACGACTCAGTGAGAAGTGTGATTTATTATGAAAATAAATTTAGGTTGTTAAATTTTATATAAATAATTAAGATTAAAACGTAAAATAATGTGATGATTTTAAATGATCATGTAGTAGATTTGTTCTTTTATTCTCATAATGAACCAACTGGCTTATTATGAAGTAAGAGAAAAAGTCTAAATATAACCATACATGGATTGTTGGGATTGAAGACAATTAATGGTAATTAATCTCATATATTCGTTTAAAGTCATAATTTTATATTTTAATCATAATTATCAAAACCAGACTAATCAACTTGATTAAGATATTAAGTCCTGGGTTCCTAGTCAACCATAAGTAAATTTAATGAGATTTAATTAAATAAATATATTAAAATATAAAATAAAAGCTATTTGCTTATATTCGGTTATAGGCTCAAGGAACTCTTATAAGAATACCTTAACCATCATTACAACAACTATAGCAAGCAGCAAGCCAATCTCGAGCACCTAATCGTTCTCCAAATATTTAGATTGTTGCATCTTTCTCGATATCACGTCCTTGATGTCAACCAGTACTTTTAGATGAACTACAAAATCATAAATCATCAATTACAACAAAGCAATGAACAAAACTTCTGTAGAGAATATAAGAGTTTCTAGTGTGATGCATCTTACCTCTGATTACAAAATGATTTGTTTCCTCTTCTATATATCTTCTTTAAAACATATGAATATTTTTTTGTAACAATGACTAAATCATTAATAGAAATTATTATAAATGAATGAAATGGAATTGATTAATGTAGCTAAATGATAGGGAATGCTAACGTATGTTAAAGAAGGCTAATGGGAGACTATTACTGTAATATTGTTAATTTCATTTCAATTTGAAATTTCAAAGCGTGGAGAGCAAATGCTGATTGATCTATTTTTTGGGTATATAATAATTGCCGTATTTTTTGCATAGGATTAAATTAAATGCTGACTGCAATTTATAATGCTGATTGCATTTTTTTTATGCTGCATAATTGCAGTCTATTTTGCATAGAATTAAATGCTGATTACAGTCTATTTTACACACACACACATTATATATACATATATATATATATATATATATATAGATTCTGACTATGAAAATCAATGTCCGAAAAATTAATGATCCTAAAATATTTTAAATATTCGAATATAATTGTGTTTGATAAAAAAAATACTAAGACAAAAAATACCAGACAAACAACCAAAAACATTCGAAAAGTTGGTGATGCAGATGTCCTCGGAGCCACGAGAACAAGCAATCATAGCCACATATTGAATATCTATTTTTCAGTTAATTTGGAAATCATCATCGACAAATACTAGCAACCCTTGCAACTTCAACCATACGTACCATTCAGCTCAAACTAAATAGAGACACTCATTATCTGCTATTCATCATTCTTTCTACGTAGGCCATTTGTGTGTGTCTCTCTGTCTCTCGTACCATGGCTCTATCATCTCCCTTTGTAATGTTTAAAGTGTGGAGGCGCCAACCAACGCTGGTGACTCCAGCAATACCTACGCCCCACGAAATCAAGCTACTCTCTGACATAGATGATCAAGAAGGCTTGCGCTTCCAAATTCCAACCATACATATATATCGTCAAAATCCATCAATGGTAGGGAAAGACCCGGTTGAAGTCATTAGAGAAGCACTTGCAAAAACACTTGTATTCTACTACCCATTTGCGGGTAGGCTTAGAGAAGGGCCTGGTCGCAAGTTGATGGTGGATTGCACTGGGGAAGGTGTCATGTTCATTGAGGCTGATACAGATGTCACACTTGATCAGTTCGGTGACACTCTTCAGCCTCCATTCCCATGCTTCCAAGAACTCCTTTATAATGTTCCGGGTTCAGGAGGAATTATAAATTGTCCCCTTCTACTTGTACAGGTTTGAAAATTCTCTTTAACTTTTGAATGGTAACTAGCACTCGGCTTAGAGAAAGTTGGTGTAATTGCGTTAGACATTTTTTTTTATTTTGTAAAATTATCATTGATTTTAATAATTAAAATTCAATGAAATTATATTGATCTCCCCACATATACGATTTATTAATTTAAGTAATAAAAATGGTGACTTATGTGAGAGATATATATATATAATAAAATTATAATATTTTATCAATATTTAACATATTGATTGAATAAAGTACTTTTGATTATATAGAAACAAAATTTATAATTATAACTTATAATAAAATGGAGATATTTAGTTTATATATATGTAAAGTATTGTCAGAATAATATAATTTTATTATTAATAATTATGTATATGACACGTTATTTTTATTATAACTTAAATTAATGAAGTAAGATCAATAGGGGACGTAAATATAATTTTGTAAAATAGAAAGATAATGGATATAATTATATTAAATCTTAGGAAAAATTAGTGTAATTTTCTTTATGTTTCTCTTGAGTTCTGAAAATTCTCCGATTATAATAACCGTAAACTTCTTCTCCTGAAAATAATCATTATAATATATCATATAATTTTATTAGTTCAATTTTGTTTATTAATTTAGAGCACAACCTGTTACTCAAATTAAAGAATCTAATACAACTTTTTAATTTTTAATAATAAAATGAACACCTTTTTTTCATTATTTCATCTGAATTATTTTTTTGCTATACTTAATTTTAAAATTAATTAAGAGTTATGATTGCAGTCAAAGTAATGAAATTTTGTTATCACTGTTGTTACAAATTAAAGTTTCAAGCTGTAATTTATAATGAAATTGATTAAATTAAATTAAATTTCATTATTAAATAAAATTTATCTACGTTGTACTTATTTAGAAGAGAGAAATGTATACGGTCATTATTAGTAGAAATTAAGCACAAAAACACATTAATAATCATGAGTTTTCTAACCGTGAATTTAAGAACTGAGAAAGTAAAATTTTGAATAAAAAATTAAGTTTTTAATACATTAAATATATTAGAAATGATAGTTTTTTTAATTCTTCAACAAGTATTCTAATACATAAGTTAGTAAAAACCTAATAACTATTATTAGAAAAATATTTATTTATTTAGTGATTCTACTAATTATCAAAATTATCCATTGTCTTTCAAGCTAACAAGTAAAAATTAAGAAATTTTTAGATACTAAAGTATGGAAGAGGTTTGTTTGGATACCAAAGCTTATAATTTTTCTTTTAATTTTATGAAATTTAAAAGTCATATTTTAACATTTTGTTATATAGCATATTACTTCTCAAAGAGTTACTTTTAGTGTTTTTGAATTTAAAGTATTTATGGCATGTTTGGTTTTCATTTTTAGTTTTTCAAATTTTATGAAGAAAATAGTGAAAATATGAGAACTACAAAACATAGTTTTTAGTTTTTATTTTCAGTTTTAGTATTTTATTTAGGAAATTCTAAAAATTAAAAACTGAAACTTGAAACAACTTCTAACTTCTTAAGAAGTACTTTTAAAATAATAAAAACTAAACAAACACTTTTATTATTATCTATTTAAACATAAAATAACTTATTCATAAATTATATTTCAAAAATTACTTTTGCATAAGCCACTAAATAACTTATTTATCCAAATGAGACTTAATTTTTTTTACCCTGTACTATTTATTTTTCATTATACCTCAATTTTATGGCCCTTCTTATCTCTTACTCAAACTAGATTTTCAACACAATAATTTAGATGTTAAACAATAAATGATAATAGCAAGAAAATGTTGTTTCTGAGATTATCTAAAAATTCTCAAAATCTACATAGGATTTCACTTTAATGCAATATCATGATATCCAATTATACATTATCATATTAATAAATATAATTGACTTCACACTTACGATTTAAAAGATTGTGTAAATAGAAAGACCTGATTATATTTATTGATATATCAAAATTAAACTCGTACATATTAACTCAAGATAAGCACTCAAAGGTTATTGGTTACAAATAAATTTTTGAGGGCCTTTTTCTCTAATTTTAACTATACTCTTTAATATAATAATTAATGTGTTGATCATTAAATGATATGAAGTAAAAAATATTGCTTAATTTGTGAGTGAGCGAAATCAATCTTATTTTCTTCACATTGTATCACAAACAATGTACAGGTTACACGCCTAAAGTGCGGTAGTTTCATCCTCGCCATTCGATGGAATCACACCATGAGTGATGGTTCTGGTATGGTACAATTCATGAATGCCTTGGCCGAAATGGCTAAAGGGGCAGCTCAACCTTCCATTCTACCTGTTGGCATAGGGAGCTCTTAAGTGCAAGAGACCCACCACGCATTACATGCAACCATCGCGAATATGAGGAACTGATAGATACTAAGGAAGACACCGCAATTTCATATGAGGATGGCATGGTTCAACGATCTTTCTTCTTTGGACCAACCAATAGCTACTCCGTTGCTTGGTTCCTCATCACGTTGGCGAATGCACTAGATTTGAGATAATAACTCATGCATTTGGTATTGCCGTACAAAAGCATTGCAACTAGAGCCAGGAAGAGAGGTTCGCATGATATGTCTTGTTAATGCACGTTCTAGGTTTAACCCTCCGATACCAATTGGTTATTATGGCAATGGTTTTGCTCTCTCCTCCTGTTACAACAACAGGAAGCTTTGTGGAAATCCATTTGGATATGCTGGAGTTGATCAAGAAAGCAAAAGATAATGTAACTGAGGAGTACATGCATTCTGGCAGATCTAATGGTGCTTAGAGGGAGACCCTTGTTTACAACTCCGAGGGCTTGTATTGTGTCAAATTTGGCACGTATTGGCTTTAGAGAAGTGGATTTTGGATGGGGCAAGGGTGTCCGTGACTGGCCAAAGCTGGGCTGGAGACTTTCTTGGAGCAACCTTTCTCATTCCTTATGAGAATGCAAAAGGAGAAGATGGTATAATATTTCCAATTTACTTGCCCCAAAGCTATGAGGAGGTTTGAGAAGAGTTGGGTTATATGCTTAGGAAACCAAAACCAACTTACAAAGACTGATATATTCATCAAGACCGCCTCGTAGCTAGCTTTTAGGCTATGAGCATTACAAATAAATAAATAAAAATTTCTCATAAGTATTATTGTATTATATCTATTGCAACAATGCTACATACTGAATCTTATATCCTATGTAGTTAGGATTTAGGGAGAGATGTATTTGCAAAATTATATTTATACTAGTGTGATTTTACAAACAAATTGTGCCTACCTAATGTATATTAAGTTACCTTATTAGTACCTTCATCATGACTAATAAATTCTTCTTTTTTATACTATTGTTATGCGTGGGGAAGGTGACTAAAAATATTAGGTCAAATTTATATACAACAGTAATGATATATCTCCTGCACTCAATTCTCTTAATTTTAAATTACACTCACAATGGTATGAAATATAATTTACACAACATTCAATGACAAATAAATGCATGTAAGTGAGACTTTAAATTAAGAGAATTTTTATACACACTAATTGAAAAGATCTATCATTTCTTGGGAAAATTATTAACTAAACAAACTTCAAACTACTAATATGCAAATGAAATGTCTGACTACAACATAGCAAACATGAAAAAAGTTTTAGTAGGCTTTTTTTCCTCACAAATCAGAGAAAAAAAAATCTTGAACATATCATATAGGGTTAAATTCATTTATCTTTTAAGCTTTATTGAGTTTACACTCAACTTTTCAATGTGCATCATAACACTCTAAACTTTCCAAACAATGTAAAACACCTAGATTTTCAAAACGTGCAAAACTTTAGGTTATAGCAAGGTGTTATGTTTCACACAATAAAAACCAAGGGGTTAAGTGCATATAAGAATTTACAAACAAGGTGTCTACCACAAATTAAAAATATCAAAGAAGTTAAGTTCACATAAATCATACCTTCATCAATTGGCAAAATTATGTGGAGGAAGTGTTTTGCACTTTTGAAAAGTTAAGGGTATCACAATGTACATTTTAAAATTTTATGGTATAAACTCACACGACTTAAAGTTCAAATGGTAAAATACATTTAATGCTATTATATATTAATGAGTTTTATTTTCTCATATAACAAGAGATATTATCCTAATAATCATATAAATATATATATATATATATATATATTTTTAATATGAGGATCCATTTACACCATGTGTAAGTTTTGTACACTTACACCCTTCAATAACTCTTCATAGAAATTGAATTTAATTGATCCAATTGTTAAATGATGTGATATTATATTAATGATTAAGTATGCCAAATTTAGAAAAATTGAAGAATCATAGACATGTATTCTGATGATTGATATTTACTTGTATTTTCAAAAGCATATTATTCTTCAAAATAAAGTGGCATGATTAATTATTAAATCATTTTTAAACTAAATGAAATTTGACATACGTGATATACTTGTTAAGAACTTTGAATTCAACAATTGAATTGATAAAATTTTATATCTATAAAAAGTTATTGAAGGATGTAAGTACGGCAAGACTTATATTTAGTTTAAACGGTCTCCACCAAACATATATATAATTCAAGATGAAACTTATAATTATAACTTATAATAAAAGGGAATACTTTAATTAATATGTATGTCACATGTTTTCTATTTTTCCCACTTAAATTAATAAATTAATATTTGTATGGGAGGTCACTGTAATTCTTTTTATAATAGAGGAATGCTAAGTATAATTATACTAAATCTTAGGGATTTAGTTCAATTTACTCAAACTAATTAATAATAAAGTAACGTATAGGATGTGTTTATTTAAACATTAAAAGAATTAGTGTTTGTTGGAGGTTGTAAGGATTGGGCTTAAAACACGTACGGAACATGCCCAATCATGTGAGACCACAGCTGAACAAGTGAAGTGGGCTTAAGAAGAAGGAAAGGCTACGATGGTCCAGTTGGAGAAGAAAAGCTTAATGGGCTTAAGGCTGAAACTGATGCAAGATCGGGGTTTTGAGGCAAACGAAGGCCATGATTGTGGGTAGTGATCGCTAAAAAGTAGGAATACCCATGACCATTGTATATAATGTTGTAGGAAGATTATGGATAGCTAGAGAACTATGTAGAAAGGACACGAACCAAGTATGAAAACATCTATGTTTTTCCAGTTCATTGTTCTAGCTTTCATTACATTTTTCTTTGCCACTTTTATTGTAATTCACTTTTCATTAATGCAAGTTAAGTTTCTTTCATTTTCTATCTCTTAATTACTGATCTTGCTCAAGATCTTTCTATAGCCATAGGCTAAAGAGTTAATCTCTCTCTTTAGTGTAAATTGCTAGTTATTAGAGATTTTTCATATGATTGATTGATTAATTGGACTAGGACAATCTTAGCCTATTTACTTTGGATCAAACAATTTTATAGAAAAATTTTAAAATTTTATAATTTATTATGATATTTTATGAGAAAATATTAAAATAATTTTAAAAATATTTGATTATTTTTATTTCTTTTATAATTATCGTAGTTGATTCTTTTATGGCGATGAGAGTGATTTATTTTTATGTTATTGGATATTTATTTTGTAAGTGTTGAAAATCAAAATGAGATAGATGAAAAGAGCATCTCCACCTCATATGTTTATTCTACCAGCAATTGCACTAAGTGTGTGTTTGTGAAAGATTAAAATTATTTCAAAAATTATTTTATTTATTTTGTATAACCATTTTTTTTATATAACCAACTGTCTGAGAATCAATTCATTTTTGGATATTTAAAATAAAAAGTGATTTTGAAATAATTTTTTGTTTGAATTTGATGAAAATAGATTAATTACTAAAAAAAGGTATGAAATATTTTTTTTATATTCTATGCTAGTAATATTGGATATTTAGAAGGTGGTTGAGCCTATAACTTAGTGGTTGTGGTTGTCTCTTGCACATTTGAGTGGGTGATCCCGTAGTCAACTCTCCCCTTTCCCTCTAGAAATAATTCATAGTCTTAATGTCTTTGTTAAAAAAATTGATATTTAGGGTTAATTTGGTAAAATTGTATCATTTTCTAAAATAATAAGTTTTTTCTTTTTATTTTATTTTCAACTTCCTTTCCCTATTTTTTTTTTTTGGTTTTTGTGTTTGTCTACCTTCTCATTAAGTAGTGGTTTGTGTGATTTTTTTTATTTTTGGTCTAATGTGTCTCTTTTAATAGTTGTTTTGCTCAAATCTTGAGAAAGGATATGTAATTGCTATCTTTATGTGTTTTCTCACAATTGCCGTTTGTGCATACAACGTCGGAGGACTGTGTTCAGTACAATTTATAAATGAACAACATTCTTTAATGGAGGATGGGTGATGACCTTGTCGTTTCTGTTCATGTGTGTTTTTCACACTTGTTGTACGAGTGTTGTATTGCTTGTAAATGCTAATGGAGATATGCATGATGATAAAGAAATGTGTATTTTCTTGATATTTGTATGTTATGAAATGTTTAAGCCTACATGTGTTATGCGTAATTGATGGCTTTAGCAAAAATATCAAGCCGCATCTTCCATTCAAACGTAGCCTAAGCATAGAGGTAGTATTAGATTTGATCAGATCACCAATTGACTTGTGTGTGTAGAGTTGTCAAAACGGGTAGTTAAGCCCGTCAAGTCAGCATATTTATAGGAAAAAAGCGAGTCGGGCCAAAAAACTTTAATCTATTTAATATTAACTCATAACTGCCACGTTAACTCGTGGGCTAAATGGGCGAGATTAACGGCTAAATCGCTGTCCTATTAGCCCGCATCTTTTTTTAATTTTTTAATTTTTGCTTTTTCTAGTTCTTTTTACCTTGTTTTTTAGTTTTTTACTCAATCAGCCAACTAAACTTATCCTTCCCTAGCCTAACTGTGACTTACCTACCCCAAACCGATCAAAGTGAATGTTTTAAAACTTATATCACAATTCCACAAATCTTATTCAGGTGCGTTGTGCTTCTTTTTTCTCCCCTTTTTTCCTTCATGGTATTCTTTGTTTTTTCTTTGTCATTTTGCATGCTATCTCACCAGCTTATTATGAGCCACCTCATCTGTGTAAAGCCAATTATAGGATTCCAGGCTGGAACATCGTTAATGATTTTATACCATTTAGACATAATAATACATTTTGCAATCCAAGATGCGGTATATCAATATATTTAACCTTTCTGTATGCTTGTCAATATCAGCATCAATATATGGATACAAAGAATGCACAACAATTAAGGCATCACTGTTGTTGGGCTCATTTCTAGGCTCTAGCACAATATGTGCCGCAAATAGGACATTCACCGTTTATTGAAGCAAGTCCAGACTATTTAGACAAAAAGAAAGCAAGTCTAAGTGAAAACCCTAGCATTGTAGATCCCTTTCCTCTCCTCATCCAACCTTCAACCTCCATACACAAATCCTTTTAACCCCATCTCTTTTCTTCCTCTGTTTTCTGTTTGAATGGGAGCTCCTTAAGAGATGGCTCAGCCGCTTCATTATAGTTTCTAGCAACCCCTTCATTGTTTTTGGTTTATTTTCTTTTCTTTATCTTTATTCTGTTGTCCCCAACCTTTTCTATTGCAAGCAGGTATGTTGACATCCCATTCGCAAGTTTTTTTAACGGTAGCAACATCGAAATCATGAAAGAACATATTTCCTGCATTGGTTTGTTATGTTAGTTGGATCAGAGGATTGTGTTAGTGTTAGCTAGGTATGCCTCTACTGATGGGTGTATGGTTAGGTCTTGTTTGTTTTTTATTGTCTTTGTGGTCCTTGCACAATTTCTAAGGCTTTAAGCCTCTAATTTATGTACCTTTTAAGGTATATGTTATTTTTCTATTTAAGTGTATATATGTATATTTGCTTGCTTGCTTGCTTGAATTATTTATATATAGTTAAGTACTTGAGCTTCTTGCAACTAAGAAGGAAAAAAGATAACCTAATTTGCGTATACTTTGGAATATTAATCACAAGAAAACTCATATAGTTCTCAGAGCAGGTTAATTTGTGTGCATCATTCTCTCCTACTAGATTGAACATTTGCAAAGAAGCCAATAGAGAAGTTAGTGTTTTTTTATCTCTTAGCTTGTAAGTTTGTTTGGTACTATGCCACTGTCAACTATGGATTGTACTTAAACTTGTAATCTTTTATCCTGAGGTAGTTGACATGCTAAGTGAATATATGATATTTAGTTTCTTTCAAAAAAAAAAAAGAAATAGGAAAACCTTGCAACAAACATGGAAATATCAATCTGATTGTATGTAATTAACTTGTAATAATACATAGAAAAAGGGTATCAATGTTAGTCCAACTATTTCTTGCCCAAATCACAAAAAAAGTGGGCCAGTCGCGATGACCTGACCACAAATGGACTTGTCTGATTATTTGGGATGATGGGCAAACAGCCAATTTTAGGTCCATTTATTTGTTGGCCAAACGGACGGACCCCGCTTATTTGATTGCCTTGTGCGTGTGTTCAAGCTTCCTATAAATCAGAAGTAATGTAGTTAGTCCAATCCGAGTATACAATGAAAGATTAAGCACAAGAAAACTATGAGAGTCATGTGTATCTTTTATTCTAATAAATTGAAGTCATTAGATGAAGCTTGATTAGGTTATTAGCGTTATCATTTACTATGTTATTATTGTAGGTTGTGTAAAGAAAGCACGAGAAAGAGGGTTGAATTGTGCTTTTTAAAAGTCTTTGCTTTCTAAAACTTAAACAAATTCTATCAAGTCTAGAAACTTGAAGACACAGCAAACACAAGTTAATTAATTTTAGAAAATAACTTTCTGAAGTGTCCAAAAACTAAAATAAGTTCAGAAAGTGGTAAAAATAGTTTTGATAAAGACACACAAGATAGTAAATGCACACAAAGCAAATTAAAGGGATGAGAAGATCATTTAGAAAATTTTGTATTGGTTTGGCTAAATTTGCCTACATCCAACCAACACTATTGAGAGTTCCACTAAATCACTTTCTCTTACATGAGATACACAGATATTCTTTCTCTAGCCTTTACACTTAAACTAGTGAGTAGTCAGGAAAATCGACCCTTACTCATAAGTAGTTTTTCACCTTGCTATACCACAATGATCATTATTGGATCAAGGTTACAATAAGATGGAAATTTGGTGTTTCACTTAGATTTTTCACTCAAGTTTCCTAAGATGTGTGAATGGTGTAAGGAAAAACTTGAGAGACTTCTTTCTTAACTTCTTACAAAAGAATGTTTGCTAATGAATACCAGAAAAAGATTTTTCAATTAAGAAACTAAAATTGTTTTAGAACTTGACTTTAGAAAGTTGAATGAAGGCTTTGAATATCTTGAACCCAAAAGTTCCTTCAGCTTGAATGATTATTGCTTTTATATTTGAAATTTGAAATTCTTCTTTTGGATAATATCTGTGTCTCATAGGATTGATCTTCTAGAATTTTGAGTTGAGCTATGTCAATGACAACTATAATAGTACCAGAATCTGGTATATTTAGTTCTCAAGGTACTTCAAAATCTTTTCTTCAAATAAGGTTTAGTTTTTGAACTTTTTAGCTTAGAAAAACTTGATTAAGGATGGTGGTCTACAAGCATAAGGCTATTATATCTTTGAGTAACAACTTTCTTAAACTTTGTTCTTCAATAAACTTCAAATATTCTTCAGAATTCTAATGAGAAAGTGTAGTTTTTTTATGTGTGCTTTAATTTCTAATGGGCTTCTACACTTTCTGAGCTCTTTATACTCATGTTGAGCTTCTTGCTGAGATGGATGATGATCTTTAGAGAATGGTGGGCTTTTTAATTTGTGAGTATGACTTGAGTTTGATAAAGGTGTGCTTGTTTTGATCATGAGAAAACATCTTCTTGAGTTGTCATGCCACTTTCTGATGTATCATAACAGTTTTGATGTCTCAACCACACTTTCTAATGCACCAACTTACTTTCTCAAGTTTCTTATATACTATAACTTACTTTCTAGCTATTTTTCATATCCTTAAACAGTAGAGATCTTTTTTTTTTTTTTAAGAAAAGCTATTTTTCTTTTGAATAGACAATTTGAGAAGTATAAATGTTTTTATAAGTCTATTAGTAAAAAGGAATAAAAACACTTTTGTATGTATTCAAGTTACATAAAACGACTAATGTGTATTGATAAACTTATGAACCAAACAAGTTTATAGGAAGACTTTCTACTCTTTTAGAAGAAATCAATTATTATTCTTAGAGTTTATTTTCTTTCTTTCTCGACAAAACTTACTTTTTCTTTTTTATGTAGTATTACTATTTCTGTTTAAAAAAACAAACTTGTCAATGTTAAATGCAACCAATAATTATTATATTTTTTAAAAAATATAAATTTTAAAATTGTAACAACCCATCCCAAACAATTTACAAATTCATAAAATTCCCAAGAACTATATTTGATAGGATCTATAGTAGAGAAAGTTCAGTCTTTTAAACAACAATTTTAAAAGTAGCCAACTGTAATTGAGACAACGTTATTGAAGGAAATAAATATTTTTAAACGTATTTTTTATGTCTATGATAATGGGTTTAATGGGTAACTTTGGAGTTTTCGCAAGAACACCTACACTTTTAAAAAATCTTGAAACATTAGTTAACCTATAGATAGTTTTGTGTCATGCAACACAAGTTGTGAACACGCTGATTGGGCAAAGAAGAAAAATACACCATTCAACACATCACACTATCATCTTTAGAAGCTTGAAAACATGACAAACTCAAACTATATCTCATGGATTCAAAGGGCAAATTAAAAGCAATGAAATACCAATTCATGTGTTTCCTGATCATGAATTAAGATAGACTAGCATGCATCATACACATGTAAAACTATAAGCTTGAAAACATCTCATTCAAAACCTTTAAACACTCATAACCTACTGGAGTCAAAACACAATATTTGCAACCAAGTTCCAAACAAATGGTTAACCACGAAAAGAATTACAGTTTTATGTACCTATGCTATTTGAACCAATTTCCAATAACAGTGCAACAACTTTGTTCCTATCCTATTTTTGCATGGCTTATGCAAAAGTTATAAAAACTGGTAAGGAATTACCCCTGCATCTTAGCTTTCAAATGACACAGAATTCAACCAAACGGATGAGTATAGAGAGAGTTATCACTAAAAATGCAGCAGCTATCCTAAATGGAAGTTTAGCATAATTTAGCAAACTTTTGTGTGCATATGATTATGAGAAAAATCTGAAAAATTAGGAGATGATAGATCTATTTCTAAGATTTCAAAAACCACAAACCTCATGCTAAACAGATATGTGTAGAGTGAGTTATAAATAAAAATGCAGTAGTTGCAACATTTGAAATTTTAGAAAAGTTTTAGCAACATCATGTAGGAAATGGGATTAAACCATAACTCTGAAAGTTCAGAAGTTTTGAGATATGAAAACCTCATGGTTCAACCTTAAGTGTGTGCTAAATTTCATCTAAAAAGAATATCAATGGATCTATGTCAAACAATGTGCATGTACTTGTCCAATCTACATCTAAGCTCATGACACACGTCTTTATATAATCTTCAACTAGCAAAATAGCAGTGATGGAAAGAAAATAAACAGCCTAAACATGGATTCAAGAGAGCCAATAACTTCACATAGTTTACTAGATATATACATAGAAGCTGTTACTATTTCATCAGTCATAATCTTCGGTCATGGCCACAAAAGTGGTATACATCATACATAGTTATAGCCCACGATTTACCACAACATCAAAAGTGGCCTATTTATACTTATCTATTTACTTATAAAGTTTCGACAACACAAGAATATAGCACCATACATCACCAAACAATAATTAACAAAATAGAAAGACTAGACTATGTCCCTCTAGTGGTGTATCTGACAAAACTCCCAAGGTGCTATATTCCATTTATCATACTAGAATAGTCCTTGGATCGTAGTTATTTCATGTTGATAATTAAGGGAACGTAAATTCCCAACTCTACTACAAAGATCCATTCATAAACTATTTCCTAGGTTACTTTGTGTTGCAGCATCCTTAATTATTTGAAAACAACCTGCAAAAGTGAGATAACAATCTCAATAGAAAAACCAAAGAAATAATCCAATTCTTTCAAAAATACATGTTATTTTCAACCATAACTAGAGCTATGGAAAAACTTTCCTTTCCACACTAGTAAATTCATAAAAAATACTTGAAATTGAAACATATTCCCCTTGTTGGAAAATAGTCTATATGAAAATTCTCTCGTCTCTTCTATTTTCTATTTGTGAGCTCAAATAGAGGCAAGAGCATCCCATGTTTGGATGGTTCACTTGGAGATTGAGAGATTCTTTAATCTCTTAGAGGTAAAGTTCCTCCAAGGTAGGTATCAACATAGAGGTAGAATGAGGACATTCAAAAAAGATCTAACAAATACATATTTGAAGTGAAATAGCACCAATTCTCAAAGAAGATAGATTACAAAATGTAGAAATATAACTTCGACTGTCAAGAAAGGTTTTGGGAGTTTATGGCTAATCTATCAACATATAAAAATAAACACAGCAAAATTTCCTTTCTTCAAATACCTAACATGCGCTCCAAGGAAGTGCCACCACTAAAAGTTTCCTCACACACAATTTTTGCCACACGCATGATTCCAAATCAAGATGATCTTTTAGTAAGTTTGAATTTTTTTTCATACACATATAATTCCTACATAAATTTTAAAAAAACCAACACACCAAAATAATTTACATGCATATGTCTAGTCACGGTTCCTAAAACTGGAAAAAAATAGGTATGTTTTATTTCCTTCTTCCTAATCATACATGGCTAGTAACAAACTCGTGCCCTTTCTTAATTTTATATGTCATTATTTTCCCTAATTAATCAAATTTGATTTTGATCAAATAAAAGAAAAATTATAACCTCCCTATGGTATAAATTTATTCAATTTCTTCTTTCCTCTTGCTTCCATAACAGTTGGGATAAGTAAAATGTCAAACTTGAAAATTCATGAATTGTAAAAAGAGTTGGAACCAAAAGAGATTAAGCAATTTATTTTAGAACTCATTTATGATAGTAACCCCAAGAGAAGTGTAGACTAACTACTATAAAAATTATCACAAAAATCCATTTTCAGAGTTTTAGCAAGAACTAAAATTTCCCACATGCAAGAACAATTTTGGTATGCAGATAAAAAGTTTTTCTGGAATTAGTGTTTAAGGAGAGGGAAAAGACTTCTTTGATTTTCTACCCTGAGGGGTTCTTTGGTAAATTTCTCACGAACACGTGGTACAAGGTTTCTCTTCTTCCTTCTACAAATATGTTCCTTCCTATGCTTTATGTGACTGAGATTGCTTTTGCGTAGTAAGATCACTTACTGTAGTGCTCCCCTTGTTATTCCCTTTTCGGTGAGGTTTGTAGGTTAAATGAGCTACATTTTTACTTCCCTTCTAGTTTATACATTTACACTAAGTAGACCTAGGTGGCCTCTTGTCATCTTGTGGCATTTTCACCGCCTGAGAATTTTAAGCATTTATCCCTATTATTATTATTTTTTTTTCGTTCCAAATTATTGTTTTAGGGGACTTACTCTAAGAATTACTAAATTTTTTTCTTGATAAAAATATGTTGTTGTTTCATGTATGTTATAATTATTACATATAGTTGGTGGAGGTTGGGCCTAATGCTGACATCCTTCCTCCAAATAAGGAGGATATTTGGGTCTAGGTGGTTGGCGGCTCTTACAAGAGTTACATGTATGGGATGTGATACTACATTAATAGTAGGCCCCCATCCTCTCCACTGGTAAGCTGGGGATAATATAATGCTTTGCCGGAGCATGTGCATGCTATAAATTAGGAGTTGCAATAGTAGACATAACTTATCCAGTTGCAGCAGGAGCAACAGACACAACTTCTCTAGTAGCTCTAGAAGCAAGTAGAGGCAGAAACAGTTGAGGAGGAGCTTAGAGATTCAATAGCTGAAGATGTTGATGACCAGCTAGCAACAGTAGGCCAAGAAAGAAAAAAGTAAATTAAGATGATGTGGAAGAAGATTATGACCAATATGATGATATTCGTCAACAACATGAAGGCCTTAGGATCCTCTTGCAAGAAGCCCACAAATTCCAACTAGATGCTACTCCCATCCATTATTGAGAGCTCCTCATCTGATGATGGTGATGACTTAACGAGTAGATGACGGCAATGATGACAACGATAAGGACTTTATGTAATCTTTTTCTATTTTTATTCCTATTGTACTAGAAATATGGGCCGAAAAACTTGACCCAAACCATGAGAGCTCACACAGGTCCCATAGATAAGACACATGGCGCCCAGGTCTCCTGAATTTACCCTATATTTAGTTGAGGATATTTCCTAAATCCCACACAGGATCTCTCTATATCTCTCATTATCTCCTATGATTATTACATCATATCTCTTGCAAATACAAAACATATCTAATATCTATTAAATCCAGGAGTATCTCACCTATACAAGGAAGATTATCTCCTAACTTATCACATGGTCACTTTACACTATATAAGGGGCTCAATGCCCAGGTATCACAAGCTTATTATATGCTACTCTTTACTACTCTATGCTTTATTCATTCACTGACTTGAGTGTCAGAGCATCTTCAGGCCCCACTTGCACGGACGTTGGGGCTATTTTCACCATTATCGCATTTCCAGGTAAGAACATTGGCACCTACCATGGGATCGGTAAATAAGCCTACCTCGCCAAGGTTTGCAAAATGAGCTAGGCCACAAATCCCCATCGGATTCTCTCCCACCATCAAAGCAAATTTCTAGGTTATATCTATCCATTCTTTTCCTTTTATAGAGGCTAGACATATAATCATATTTAGCACAACTTGTGCAATTATACCCAAATTCAAAATCACAATCGTGTATTCTTTTCAAATTAGGCGATATACTGCCTCCAATACAATTACATAAAATCATGTTTTCACACAATTAAAGTTTCAGTTTCTTTTCTTTATTGCAAAACACACTAAATCACCATGATTTACAACGCGAAGATTCTAAAACTGGAATCCATACGATTCTGCTGATTACTAATCATGCGCTTCTTCTTTTGATTTCCAGAAAACATAAATGTTGGAAAGAGGACAAACAGAAAATAGCAGGAACCCTAAACCACTACAAGATCTCCCTGACAAACCATAATTCCAGCACTCTTAAGGACTCATCAATACAAGGTTTCTATAAAAGAACCTCAACGATACATCATTAGACTTCAAAGCATAGTTATGACGATCGAGCTCCCTGGAAAAGCTCCAACGTGGTCCCTGGCAGAGCTACACCGCCCTTAGCCGAGTTACTTTACCTCTAGGTTGAACTCCTGCGACTCTTCCTAGCCAAGCTCCTACATCAAGGCCGAGCTTATTTGCCGCTTCTTGGTCGAGCTCTATTCACCCCTAGTCGAGATCTTCCACCGCCAACTGGCTGATATCTAGCAAGGCCCTAGACCTCTCCCAGGAGGCCAACCATACCAATATTTCAAGAGGTTAAGTTAATCCTCCTCCCAGGTCAAGCTCTGTTACCATCTTCCGTTTAATCTCTATCACATCCAGCCAGTCCCTACCACTTATTAGTCGAGCTCCGCCTCTGCCTCCTGAGATTACTTTCCTATTGATCGAGTTTTATTTTCATCTCTAGTTAACCTTACACCTCTAGGCCAAGCCTTACTTCCATCATATCCCAGCTCAGTCTCCACCACCTGTTTGTCGAGCTTCGCCTCTGCCTGAGCTCATTCACCTATTGGCCAAGCTTAATCGCTATCACTAGTTCACCTCACTATCTCCCAGTTTAGCTCCAACCTCCTCTTAGCAAATCTTAATTATTGCCATCTCTGGTTGACCTCATCACCTCGCAGCCAAGCTTCATTACCATCTTTGTTTAACCCCTATCATATGCCTGTTAGTCTTTACCACCTGTAGAGGAGCCCTACCTTCTCAGCTAAGCTCCGCCTCCTTATGGATGAGCTCTATTTCTTCTCGGACGAGCTCCACCTTCTCCAGGCGAGATCCTTTTTCATCTCTGTCGTCCTTGGTGAGCCTTGACACAGGCCTATTGACCTCTGTCTCCCAAGGATGAGCTCTTTTTCTCTCGGCCCTCCACTTTCTTCCAGAGCTCCTTTACCATCTTTATCGCCCCGGCTACCCTTGACATGTGCCAGTTGACCTCTACCTCCTGGCCGATCTTACCACTTGCAACCTTATGCCATTGTGACCTCTTGGCCGAGCATTTCACATAAACGAGAGAGTACACAATCACGACGCCACAATTTTGGGTATTATTATTCAACGCTCCATAAATATGTATATATTACCTTTCTTATAGGAATGACATATCAACTTGGCCTAACAATCATGGTTAGCCATATTCACTCAACATATATTCCAGCTTATTGTCAATTCTTAATTGATGACGAGTGAAGAATTTTTTAAGTGCTACATATATGTTACTCTCATGCTCAACCAATTGTGATATAGAGAACTACTCTCATGCTTAACCAACTGTGATATAGAGAACTATTAACTATTTTTTATCTTGTTTTCATGATCAATTAATTTTGATATGAATAGTTTTGGATGCCAAGCATTATCTTTGACATGCAGCTTTATCACCATGTCCTGGTAAGCTTCACATTGCCTTTGGCCGAGTTATCTCATTTAACAAGATATATTTTTATTGTTCTTATAAACTATTCATTATATATCTTTATCCCTAACTCAAATTATTTTAATTTGCATACTAAGTATACCCCCATCGCTCCTACAGGAATGACACTAGCAAGTATACTAGGTCGTCAAGTAATAGAGTAAATGATAGGGTTGTCGTCCCAGAGATAATTCAAATACCGATTTTTAGTTAACTAGATCACAAGTTGAACAATTGAAAATAGATGATATCAAAAGGAATTTAAGGGCTAGAGTGCTAAAACAATGTAAAAGTGATATAAGAATTTATGGAATTGAATGTTGGGTGATTTACTTCAACTATGTGTGAACAATATACAACATGAATATGAATATGCCTTTTTCAAATTCAATTAAGTGATGGTTGGATCATCATGTCATTAACGTCTTTCTCAAGATTGTCTAATGCCACTCAAGTAGAGTTAAGCACCTAATCTCTTAGCATACTTAAATCTACAAGTAGTTCTCAAATCTTTTAATACTATATGAATCATGTTTGCCTATCTCTAGGTGTCATTCAACTCATGGCATTGCATTCATAGGCATGGCTCTTACTCTTTTCTCAAATTCGTAAAAGCCCCTACAATCCTAAATTGGTGATCAAACAATTCAAGATAAATAAACTCAAATACAATGCTCACTATCAAATGAGAATAAGACATAAATTCATTCACATTAGCATAATGTCAAACACATCGTCTCCATAAATCACTCTAGGCAAAGGGTTTAGTTACACATTATAGAAAAATGAAACAAAAATAACAAAAATGAAAGAAATATAAGAATAACCCATGAATAAAGAAAAATACACAAAGAGTTGTAGAACAATGCCAAGATAGGTCTCCTTCAAGTTCTTGAAGCTCCAATCTCTTGGTGCTCCCAAGCTCTAGCCTCCTCTTTCCCAATTTGGTATTCTGTATGTCTGATGCCCTTTCCAACATGTTGGCCTAGGTTTTTGTGCCAGTCATGGCTCCAAAGTTAGGATAGAGGCCTAGTCTACATGTCAGATTCGTGCACCCATGCTGGAGCGTGGCTATACCCATGCTGGAGCGTGGCTTAAGTGAAATGATGAGAATTCTAACAACGCCCACGCTCTAGCGTGGCTTTAGTTTCAGGACCTATGCTCCAACATGGATTTCTATGCTTTAGCATAGATTTCTGACATCCTTTCAGCTCCAATTCTTGCTCTTTTGCACTCCTAGCTCAAATGCTACCATATTCTTCTTCCAAAAAGCTACAAAAGCAATAGACAACACACTAGAGTGCAAGGTTAAATGTGAGTGTAATCATGCAAGAATTTAGATCAAATATTGTAAAAAGAGCAACTAGGAAAACTAAAACTAACTATTACTAAACTAAAAGTTCTAAGAAAACTAAAGAAAAACATAACTCCTGAGGGAGTTATCAACCCCTATTCAGAATTAAAGTAATTTGCAGATCTCTTGGATGTTGAGAATACTACTACTTCCTTGGAGTCAATTCATCTGAAGATTTTTTGGGAGGCTGAGCACATTGCTGTCACTACCATCATACCTTTTTCAATCTAAAAAATTCAAATCAACATATTTTCAATCTGGAGATTTTTTATGTGGTGCTAGGATATTATATTAATACAATTGTCATACCCCAAGAAGAAAGTCAGGATCGTAGAGGAGTTTTCAATAAACCTTACACTACAAGAAAAGCACAGATTTCTGACGCCACTGACGGCTTACAGGGTTGCATTTATACCGATGGGTATACCGACAGACACGAGGCCATCGGTTTAGGCCATCATTAAATATTACCGACGGTATAATAAAACCCGTCAATAGTTATCAACATGTGTAGACGGGTATTAAAATACTTAGTTGTCGGTACAATTAGATAAAAAGGCGTCACGTGCCATTAGAGACATATAAATACTGGCAGGTTTATTTATTTTTACTGACGGAGTTTGAAATAAATAAAATAATTCTTTTACTTATTTCCTGACGGTTTTACCGACGGTATTTTGATTTTTGAAAATAATTTTATTTTTATGCTTTACCAACGGACATACCGTCGGTAATGATTTAATTTTTTTTAAATTTCCTGTTTAATTATGAAATGATTAGTAATTTATTATTTATTTATTTATATAATAACCTAATTATCAATTAAACTGATATTAAATAAGAAACAAATAAAATGAATGAATTAACTGATTAAATAAAGTAGCAAATTATGACAATAAAATATATATAAATTACAATAAATGTAAAAATATCGAGAAAGGAAAAATGATGAAGCTAGATAAAAACTAGCTGAACTCTTGGGCGTCAGCATTGTCGACCGTGTTGGCTGCATCATCATCATCATCATCTGGATCATCATCGTCATCTGCGTCGTCCGACTGCATCTGGCCCTTAGAGATGGAGGCGAGTGGGATATGGGGGAATGAGATATGGGGAGCGTCTTGCTAGAGCCGGAGGATTCTGAAGCTTGTATGTCTCGGAAGAAGGTCATCACATCTTAGGTGATCTTTTGCATCTTCCAGAACTGATCCTTCTCTTTTTTGCTTTCTTCTCCTGAGACTGCTCCAAGGAAAGCTTAAGCTCTGGATCTCTCAGTTCCTCCATAGCTACTCGCCTTGCCTACCTGCTCCTGAGTTCCTGAAGGAGTTGTGCCTGCTGTCCTTGGATCAACTAGGCTTCCTATGGAGCTCCTGTTGAGGGCATGGACATGCTCCCTCAGGCATCATCCCCAATAGCTACCCCAGTTAGAGGACGGGGATATACATTCAAGGTATACCCCATCCCATATATGCAACCCTTGTGAGGATTGCTAACCACCTGGGCCTACACATCCTTCGGGAGGATGAGGAATGTCGCATTAGGCCCAGCCTTAGCCATTTGGGTCTGTACTAGGTTTGGGCCTACTCCCAAAGGTCGTAAACTCGCGCTGCAAAGGAAAAAAGATAAAACACGTTGTAAGTAATGATTATGACATAAATGAAAATAATAATAAAAATTAAGTAAAGATATGTCTAAATTTAAACTTACATAGGTCGCCTCTGAGCGAGGGTCTACCTAGACCTCTCCAAACTGCCCCTCTGCTCACCCTTTCCGTGTGAGTCTCCCAATAGCCGCCTGTTTGAGGGTGGCTCAACTTCCTCGCCTGCATAAATAAGCACAATAAAGTCATAAAAATATAGTATTTGCCACAATTCAAATAGTAAATGTTATTATCAAATGTAGAAAGGTTAAAGAATTACCAAACGCTTACGGTCTCCTCCTAGGTGCTCAACCCACCCATGTGCAGCGACCGCCTTTCCTGAGAAGTGGTTTGTCTTTTATTACCTATCCTTGAAGGTCAAGTCACTAGCTTAGTGGCATTGCAGCTCGGCCAAGGTGGCGTTTAGCCACGAGCTCGTTCATGTATCCCTTACGAACATCATGAAACATATGTCGCATTTGCTTGGAGGACCTAATACTCCAAGCCCTCTTCACTATGGGCTCATGCTCGGGCTCAATGTAGAATGTTTTCTGCATAAACAAATTCACAGCACATTAGTGATTGTATATAAGCATGTAATTAAATAATATAAACATATATTTTAACAAAAGTGAAGCAATCATAGAATTACTTTCCACTCCTTCCACCACGACTCCTTAACATCAAAGGGATGTCAGTCCATGTAGGCCACGGATGGTTATACCGACTTCGTATAACCTCTGTGATCCCATGGTGAACGAGCAAATGGATGAAAACTATTACATAAATGAAATAATATCAAAAATAATCAAAACTACTCAAATATCATAAGTAATGTAAAATTAAAATGTAATAAAAAATATGTTTCAACTTACCTATCTTTACTGCCTAGGCTAATCTATCGAGCGTCTATCATCAGGCCCAAGTGGCTTGCCATCTAGGTCGAGAGGCCTCCATCCGCGTCCCGTGCTTGTGACCCAATCGAGGAAGGACGGAGTCTGATATATAGGGTTTGGAGTCAGGGTAGTGGTAAGGCTAAGGGAGAGGTTGCTAATGTGAGGAGGCTGTGAGTGTGAATACTGAGGGCGGGGGCCGACATACCTAGGAGTGGGCATCATTGGAAGCCTAGGGTGCTAATGGTCGAGGACGAGGGAGGGTGGAAGGGATGGTGTTGGAGGTGGGAAGGGCCTGGTTTAGGTAAGGAGGGTAGTGGTTGAGGTGGTGAGGTGTAAACTAACCTTTGAGGTCAACCTCCGTCTCTACCAGCCATATTGAAAAAATTAAAAAATAATCCACAAAAAAACATTAATTAAATCAGGAAATTTCAAATAATTTCATAATAATATTGCATATAATATTAAACATCTTATTTAGTCTAAAAGTGTAGGACGTTTTCATTATCACTCTGTTGTTGATCACTAGGTGACTAATCAACACTACTATCACTTATTTCATCTTCGTGATTTTTGTTTGGGTGGTTACTTGTGCATTCAATTAAGTCAACTTTCCCTAGTCAACGAAAGAGGTTTTCAGGATTGTCTACATTGAAGTATTGAAGGAGGTGGATCATTCACTTGATAAGCATCTTCGATATTTTCCTCTTTTTCAATCTTACCTCTTGGTTTTATCTTGTTCACAAACCTCTACTATGACCTACTTTCCTAGGATAAGACATATAATATACTTGTCTGCATTTTGGGCTATAATAAATGGATCATAACTTCTATATCTTCTGTGTAATTGATTTCAATGATTTTGTAATTATTGTGTTGACGTGTCCCAGTTAGTCGGTAAGGTCATACTATTCACATTTGAATAGGACACATTTATTTGTGAGCTCACCTATACTCAAACTCAAGGATTTCCTTAACAACACCATACTAATCACATTTTCCGTCCCCAATATCGCCTTTAACACAAACACCAGTATTGTCAGGTTTTCCCCACCCAAGCTTTAGTGTGTAAACTTGTACCCATTAACATAGTACATGGGCCAACTTACAACTTTATTTTTTGGGCCCCAAGCTAAATTAAACAAATGGGAGACATGTTACACCATTATTTTTTATGAACCTACGTACATAAAGTTTGAAATGTCAAACTTACTTATATCAAAAAAATTAACAGATAAAAATATTTTGGGTTACATAATCTTAAACAAGTGGACATACGTGTAATCTAAACCAATCCGGAAATTCTTGAAGAGAATCTTGACCTTGCAATTGCTCAAAGTATTCTGTTTGTTAAAATATATTTTTACGTTATTTTATATATGCATAACATCACACTCACACCTACCCAAAAAAGGGATCTTTGACTTACAATTGAATGGTTGCACCTCGTCACAATTTATCAAAATATGTAAGTGTGTAGAATTCCACTCCTGGAAGTTAGCCATCGAGGCATGCTCTTTCTAAGCTCGACCAAGTTGATTGAATATGGACAAAGTATGGTGAAATAGAACACTCCCTCCATCGTCCTACGACCAACCCAAGTTCTCCTATATTGAACATATGGCTGAAAGTAAAATGAGCAGAAATTTGAAGTCTTTTTTAGATAAGCTTGGCATATTGATCCTTCCACTTGAGACCAATTCTTCATGGTCATTTTAAACCCTCCTATTTCCTTTTCAAATGGATACATCCACCTGGATTGCACTGGTCCATACACTCGTGCTTCATATGCCAAATGTATGGGCTAGTGTTCCATTGAATCAAAGAACCCAAGAGGAAAAATTCTCTAATTTGCAGAGAACTTTGGAATATTTTTTCCATGATAAGCAAATCATCATACCGAGAGAGGAAGAGCATAAATCCCTGAAATATGACTCAAGCCCAGTGAGGGCTTCTAGACAATATCAGGTAGCTCTCTAATGCAATTGGAAGCAAACACTCAATGAACACGTGACAATCGTGGGCTTTTCATGCCAACAAGCTTATCCTATGCAACATTGACGCACCTACTTACGTTTGAAGCATAACCATCGGGCATTCTTAACTCCTTAATCGATTTAACAAACGCTTGTTACTTATTGGAACTCAGGGCATTTGGCCTTTGGTTTATAATAACGACCATTTACTTCTCATCAAATGCAAATCAGGCCGCGTGCAATCTTAGCCAGATCATGCCTTGCCTTGTCATTGTCTTTGGTTTTATCTGTATCCAATACAGTATTCATAATGTTGTCAAACATATTTTTCTCAATATGCATGACATCTAGACAATGACGCACCAAATTATCCTTCCAATACGGCAACTCCCAGAAAATACTTTGTTTGGTCCAATTATGGTATACTCCATAGCTTGGCGCGTACTACCTTTCGATTCTCGTTATTTTTGGGATATCCTTAACTCGATCCCATATTTCGTGGCCACTTATCTAACTGGAAGCTCATCATGTTCAACACAATTTCTTTTAAAACCGTATCGCTTCGCCTAAATGGATGATCAGAATCTAAGAACCTTTATACAATCAAACCAAGAGTTCTTTCCATCTTTCAAGGTTGAATGCTTTAGTATCGTCCATACAGTTCGGGCATGCTAATTTGCCTTAGGTCATCCATCCAGCAGCATTCATAAGCTTGGGAAATCATTGATGGCTCATTAATGTAAGCTCTAATCATGAAGTTCCTTTAGTTAAAATGTCATAAGTAAGACACCCCTACCATAGCTCATTCAATTAATCAATTAGGGGTTGAAGATACACATCAATCTTAGCTTTTGGATTATCAGGGCCAGGGATTATACATGTTAAGAATAGGTAATGATCTTTCATGCACATGTTAAAGAGATTATAGGGCAAAACTACCATAGGCCAATAGGAATAGGGTTTGCTAAATTGGTTATTCAGAATCCATCTAAAAATAAGTCCTAATCTAACATTTCGTGGGTCAAAGAAAAATCAGGATATTGTTAATCAAACTTTTCTACGCCTTCACGCACTTGATGGATGTGTCATCACACCATCATCCCTCTAATTTTTATCTGCCACCTCATATGAGAAGCCAAACTCATTGACATAGAGTCTAGTGAGTCTAGGAATTAAGTAGTAATAGTGCATTCTTTTCTAGGGACATCCTTATACCTCCCACTTCCACGTCTCTTGGGTTTAAACCTAGACTCTTGGCTAATGAAATATTATCTTTACAATAAAGCATACAACCTTTCAAGCAGGATCAATCTTTATTTCCTTCAACCCAAGTTTAGAAACTAATTTTTAGCTTGATAGAAATCTTTTGGAATTGCATTCGGGTTTGGACTTAGCTTACTAATCATTGCAGCCTACCGATCAAAAGAACTTTGGCTTTTATTCCTTCGGTTAATGCTCAATATTTGAACCTTATGACAATTCAAAATGCACACAATCCTCCCATAAAGGTTGATTGGCAGCTTCTAGTAGACTATAAACCAAGCGGCATCTTGGTTGGGCTCCTTGATTGAGGCCTGACAACTGAGCAGCGAATTCAGGACCAACCATCAAACACCATCTCATGCCTAGCTAGGTTATCTTCCCACAGCATATTACCCACGCCGTGTTGAGTTATGTGGATCACCATGAACTACTTCTAGTTGAAACATACCCACTTAGTTCCATGAATTAACCATCCCATGTTCCTCCAAACCCAATAGTCAGGCATGAATCCCCACTTGTACAAATGAAGCCTTATTGTATCATCATCCAGACTTCCTATATTTGCACCTATTACATGGATACCTAACTTTGCTTCATTAATGAACTGCTATGTTTTACATGCCACACTCATAAATTCTTCAACACCACTATAAAATTCTGTTTAATCCCCCTTTATTAGGATGCAATCTATCATACATCCATGATCAATTTGAAGGTAATATTGCACTTGTGATTAACCCTAGACCTTACAATTTTGTAAAGATTGAAAGTTATTACTTTCAAATACAATTCAAATGCTACTTAAATTTTAAGTACAACTACTTTTAATCTTATTCTCTCAACAAATATTTTTGAAAAAATTTTAACAGCATATCCCTTTAAATTAGGAGTTTCCGTCGTCACATATTTCTTTTAATTGATCTTTAAAACACATTCAATTAGTCTTTAAGTTTTATTTAAATTATTATTTTTAAATAAATTCAATTGGATTTTAAGTTTTTTTTAAACATAGTTATTTTTATTTAATCTATTATTCCTAAAAAAAAGGTTAACAAAATTTTGATGCTCTCCAAATTAAATTAGGAGCTTTCGTCATTTAATATATTTATTTTACTTGGTTTTTAAAACACATTCAATTGGTCTTATAGTTTCATTTAAATTATTATTTTTAAACACATTAAACTGGCTTTTAAGTTGTTTTCAAATATAGATACTTTTATTTAATCTATTATTCCTACAAAAAAAATTAACAACATTTCGACAACATTAATGGAGCTTCCATCATTATATATTTCAGTTAATATAACAATTATAAATATTATTATAAAGATCAACAACAAAATAAATATAGTGAAATAGTAATTGAGCCCTCCATTAAAAATTATATGGCTATGGTTGTATTGAAATATATGGCTTGAAGAAAATTACAAAGTGTCTCGTTTGGACACTGAATATTTCTTATTTTTTAAATATAAAGGAGGCTTCTATTTTAAAGTAGAGTGTATAACCATAGTGTTCAGAAATGGATTATTCAAGATATAATGAAAGATACTATCCAAGATTGTAAAGTTTGCAATGATGACACCAAAGGCCTGGAGCATGAAAGGATCATGTACATTTGTTTAAGGCGCATCGCAACTTTCAAGAAACATACATGATTCTCAATGTTAGAGTGTTTTCATGTCATCATTCGCCAACTTCACAATCTTGGATATGTCTTTGTTATATCTAAAATAATCCTTTTATGAAGCACCATAGTTATAATACTCTGACTTTAAAATAGAAGCCTCATTTATATTTAAAAAATAACAAATATTCATGTCCCAAACAAGAACACTTTGTAAATTTTTTCTAGCCATATATTTCGACTCAATAAAACCATAGCCATATAATTTTTTAACAACTAACCAAATTACTACTTTAAAACACATTGAATTGGTTTTCTTTATTTTTTAATATAATTATTTTTAATCTTTTTTTTTAATGTTATTTCCTTAGTGAAATTTTTTTAACCTATTTAAAAAAAAATTTAACAAAATTTAACAAAATTCCTGCATCTCTCTTAAATTAAGTTCACTCATTTATATTTCTTTTAATTTGTCTTTAAATTTTTTTTAATACTGTTATTTTTAATCTTTATTGGAAAAAATTTTAACAAAATTTTGAGGATCTACCCTTAAATTAGAAGCTTCTCGCATTTGAAATTTAGTCAATTCAACAATTATAGATATTATTATGAAGATCAATAACATAATAGATATAGTGAAATAGTAACATTTTCATAATTACATATAATTCACATAATCCTAAAAACCGTTTATTATGCATTCCCTTATCATCCACAACATGCATCCTACAATCTCCGCAAACACAAAGAATCCCAGGAATAATAATACAAACAAGTCATGAAAGGACCTCTACACCCTTTCCGCAATCATGCAATCCCTAGTTTCTACAACTCTATTTTAGAAAACATAAGTCTCTATATATCCTACATACATATTAAATCATTCAAC